>OU696581.1:3859444-3881944 GCA_916048095.2 Sacculina carcini | reverse complement strand
AAACAAGAAAGTTATCGGAGAATAATTCACTACACTTTTCGACCAATGTTGAAAATTCATCGAAAAAATTTAGATCAGAAAGCTTCTCGGATCTGTATACTATCAAGACACCCAATACAGGGTTCTTACCCGTAGAACTGGAGACTTTGACACACAGATATTCACATGATTTTACAGCTACACACAGTGATACTTGTTTTACAATAAGACAGGAATTGTAAATGAAAGCGATACCACCACCAATAGTACAAGTATCTCTGCAATGATATATACCCAAATAGCCAGAAGGTAGATTCGAGGAAAATATAGAAAGCTCCGCCTCTGCAAGCCATGTTTCTACAATAATCATGCAATCAACACCGGACATGAGCACATCAGACACAACATGACACTTATTTCTCACAGACCGCAAGTTGTGAAGAGCGAATCTTGTTATTCGGCTGGAAGATTCACAGCCTGATGCGTGGTCGTCGATGCGTGAACAATAACGGAGTTTTTTGAAGTTGCAGTGCGTTGAATCAGTCGATGTTTGGCACCAACAAAAACTGGACATTCAGTGGAAAAGGCTGAGTGGGACACATTCGACCTACCCGCCGCCACACAATTCGCGCATTTTAGTTGATGCTTCTGTTGACACGACAATGATTTGTGAGAACCAGCACAGAATCCACATACACACACACACACACACACACACACACACACACACACACACACACACACACACACACACACACACACACACACACACACACACACACACACACACACACACATACACACACACACACACACACACACACACACACACACACACGCACACACACACACACACACACACACACACACACACACACACACAAACACACACACACACACACACACACACACACACACACACACACACACACACACACACATACACACACACACACACATTACATTACATTAGGTAGATATTTATATAGCGCCCTACACCTAGAGGGTCTCTAGGGCGCTGCACACGCACACACATTTCATTTCATTTATTGAACATTTATAATGCGCCTTTACAATAGTTTCACAAATTCTCAAAAGCGCCACACACACACACACACACACATTTATATGCCTACATGAACATACTCATGCATGCATGTACATATGCACACATACATACAAGTGCACACCCGCATACAATCATACACGCATATACTCACATATACATATGAAGCTCAATACAGGACAAAACGCACCTCAATCACACTCTCAATGAATGAAACATTAGTGCATGTACAATGAAAACAAGTAAATCTAATAACATGAATAATACAATAACATTAGAATAAAACACATCATAGCGCATATGGGTGTTTAATGGCGAGCAGTGACGTGTCATAACATATACACTGGTAATGCTTTTTAGCCCTATTTTTAAAAACAGAAAATGAGGGAGCACTTCTCACATACAACGGCAGCTTATTGAAGAGACGAGGAGCTTCATAACGAAAACATCTGGAATACCTGGTGTCTCGAGAAGGGTATTTAGGTGTAGCCAGAAACTGTTTGTCATCTGAACGTAGATTGCGTGAAGTCGTAGATTTGAGCTCCAGCCAATTGTTAACATAAGCTGGCGACTTGAAGAACATTGCCATGTAGACAAGACACACTACCCTAAACTCAATAATACCTTTTATCGGAAGCCATGATAGTCGAATAAGATGCTCAGTTATATGTGCTCGAACTGAAAGTCGAAATATTAGCCTGCACGCTTTGTTTATAATACGCTGAATTCTGCGAAGTTGTCTATGTGGTAAATTCAAATAAAGCGAACAGCAATAGTAAATTCGCGACATTACAACGCTTTCAACAATTGCCCTGGTTGAGGTAGTGGAAAGATATCTTCTGATGGCATAAATACGACGAATGTGATAACTGCAAGATTTAATAAGAGCATCAACTTGGTTTGAGAATGACAGTTGGCTATCAAATACAATACCCAAATTTTTTGCAGACAGTGATAAATCAACACCGAGTGACAAAGAGTTTGCAGGTATGTTCGGGCTATTCGAAAAAACTAAGAAAATGGTCTTAGCCGGATTTAGACACAATTTTCGAGACTTAGCCCAAGTCTCAATGTTGTTCATGACAGATGTAATACGTTGACGAGCTTCAGTTTCATCATCGTAGGAGAAGAACAGCTGCACATCATCTGCAAATATCTGATAATCAACATTGTGAAAATCGTCAAGAACTCGACTGATTGAGGATACATAGACGTTGAACAAGAGCGGGCCAAGTACCGATCCTTGTGGCACCCCGCTATGCAATGGAAACGGAGCACTGTGACAGCCACTCACTGTGACAGATTGTGTTCTGTCCATAAGATAATCCTGTAGAAGACAAAGCGCAGATCCAGAGATTCCACAATGCCGCAAGTCATTCAACAAGATGTCATGGCTGACAGTGTCAAACGCTGAGGAAAAGTCAATTAGAACGAGCATAACTTTGCTGTGACAAAGCTTTTTTTCAAGAGCAAAATTATACATATACAACAAAGCAGTTTCAGTAGAATGATGTTCACGGAAACCTGATTGATGAGGACCGATGATATTGTTTATTTCCAAATGTTCACACAGTTGTTCATGTATGGCGGACTCAATCAGCTTGGAGATCCAAGGTATCATGGAAACAGGACGATAATTAGATAGTGTCTCCCGATTCAGCGATGACTTTTTCAAGAGCGGTGATATTACAGCATGTTTTCCGCCCAAAAACCTTCCATGCAGAAAACAGGCATTTATCAGGTATGTGATAAATGGCAAAAGATGGACTAGCGCAGGTACAATCTTGTCAAAACGAATAGGATCCTGATCGGAAGTATGCTTATTTGATGCTGCCATCAACTTCATACAACAAGACACGTCAATCTGAGAGAATGACGCAATAGGAGAGACAATGCCACGGGTAAATTCAGAGATAGACGGGTTAGTAGTGTGAAATGCATCCATTATACGATCCAACTTCGATTTGAAGAAGTCAGCAAAAGCCTGAGCCAAAAATGTGGGATTACCGGTAGGCAATGGAGATTCATCTTCATTGCCCAGAAGACGGTTCAAAATTGACCAGGTTATACGCGAATTGTTGCAACACTCGTCAAGTTTGCCGTTGTAGTAGTTTCGTTTGGCTATCTCACAAGCTCTAACATATTTGTTTCGATCAACACTGAACTGACTTGCCGCATTGGCCGAGTGTAGGCGTCTGAATCTGCGCTCAGAATGACGACAATGCCTCTTCATTTGAGCAAGAGACCCATTGTACCATGGCGATCCTCTAGCGAATTTGAAACTCTTTTTTACAAATTTGATGCAATAGTCCCTGATAGCAATAAGCGAATCAGTAAAGAAATAGTAAAGACATTCAATAGGTAGACCTACGTAGTTTTCCCCTGCAAAAATAGAGAAAATAAGTGTAAGCATAGCATTCTCATCAAAATGCGAGTAATCAAAATATGAAATCTGACGCAATTGTTTCAGACGAATATTAATTTCAATTTGGAACAGAATGACAGCGTGATCCGAGAATGAAGTGTCAATGGGAAGGACAAATATATCATGGCAGAGTTCAGTTTTGTTAATAGAATCGGGTGTAATGACCAAGTCTAGTGTATGTCCACACTCATGTGTCGAACCAATAACACGATTCTGCAAGCCATACAACGACAGAAGGTCGATAAACGACTGTGTGTTAGACTTTAGACCAGGATTGTCCATCCAGTAATTAAAGTCTCCACAAATAACCAAGTTTTCACCAAAAAGAGCACATAGTTGATCAAGGATGCTACCAAAGTCATCAAAAAAGCGCATATCACAAACAGATCCCGGTCTGTATACAATAAGAATGGCAAGTGGTTGAGTACAGACATAGGTGTTGGTGACACGAACACACAAATATTCAAACGACGTAGGCTCATTAAGAGCATCAACAGTCTGCGTGACAAACTTACTGTTGTGAATCAGCGAAATTCCACCACCGACCGTGCCGCTGCTACGACACTTATGTATAGCAGAAAAACCATACGGTAAAGCTGCATTAAACGCCGACAATTCAGGCTCAGATAACCAAGTCTCCACAATACACATAAAATCAATATCTCGTGTGAGAATCTCAAATACTGCCATAGGCACGTTTCGAATTGAACGTGCATTCCATAATGCAAATTGACCATTTAGTTTTTCCATAGAGTCAGCTAGTTTTTGTAGGCTGACGCCATGGTCAACGTCACATAGTCAATCGTCAGCTTGAACGGGCTGTTCAGCCTGTCGTTGTTGACCTTTCTGCTGGGTGGCTTGTCGCCAGCGCCCGAAAAGGCAGCCCTCCGGCCAAACGTCTGGAGTCATGAATATTGATGGATCGGTACAGTAGCATGTCACATGGAAACTACTGTAGGATGAGTGTTTTGTTGTCAACTTCTCAACATTTATGTCGCTCACCTGCATGTTCACGCACTGGGAGAGATGACACGCAACATCTTCACTCGTCACATTCGCATGAAAACGAGTGACGAACACGTTTGCCTGGTATAAACGTGATACCGTTGGCAGCTTAGACGATTTAGACATTCCCGTCAGCATTGTTTTTTTCTTTCTGATCGGTTGCCGATCATTTGTTTGACGAACATTTTGCTGCCCCGTCATTTCGGCGTGAGCTGACTTATTATGCTCGTTTGTGACAGTCTGCACATCATCACTTTTCGATCTCACTGTCCGTGTTTTCTTCTTTTTCCTGTTTACCACCTGAGTCCAGGATGGGGTGGACGCATGCTCCTCTACAGCGAACACTTCAGCAGCAGTAACAGGATCCGTAGCGACTTCGTTCACCTTAGCTTCGATCAATTCAAAGCTCATTATTTTTTTATTGACTGCCGTCATCATCTCGTCTGCCTTTGCAGTAACAACTTGATGACCAGTTTTTAATTCGGCGATGTCACCAATGAGCCTTTTGAGTGAAGTCACCTCATCAAAGCAATGATCACATAAATACCTCACTTGGCCGATGTTCTCAGTCTTCAGTCCGCCCATGCCAATACATTTCGTATGCGCACACCGACTGCACAGACAACATTTAACCAATTTGGCATCCGCAGAGCCGCCATCACACTTGTAACAAACCATGGCAGTTAGCGACAGACGCGCATACAAACACGCACACACACGGCGTATGCGCACCACCGGAAACACTGAACACTGAACACGAAAACACGTCAGCACACCACGACAGCACCAACTCAACTCCACACACACACACACACACACACACACACACACACACACACACACACACACACACACACACACACACACACACACACACACACACACACACACACACACACACACACACACACACACACACACACACACACACACACACACACACACACACACACACACACACACACACACACACACACACACACACACACACACACACACACACACACACACACACACACACACACACACACACACACACACACACACACACACACACACACACACACACACACACACACACACACACACACACACACACACACACACACACACACACACACACACACACACACACACACACACACACACACACACACACACACACACACACACACACACACACACACACACACACACACACACACACACACACACACACACACACACACACACACACACACACACACACACACACACACACACACACACATACACACACACACACATTCATTTTTTTCATATTGTGATTCGGTTGGTTCGTCATCTCAAATCCGGGAGTCATCAGGTTGGTGGATTATTTATTTCACATATGGATTACCTGTACAAAGATTTCTACGATCAGTATTCAATGAATCCACTATCGGCCGAAAACATTTGATTCAGCGATGGATAAAATTTGCCCAAGTACAATTTTCAACGCACTCAACCAGAAATGTGGAAAATGTGCGAAAAATCTGAAGCCAATCAGTGTCAAATGTGATTCTTGCAACGAATTTTTTCACGTGGAGTGTACGAAAATGCCTGCATATAGGTGTGTTAAATACTTGACCACTCGGATAACTTACACATGTGAACAATGTGTAAAACACAAAATTGATGGGTTTGATGAATTGTTCAACGTTCTATCTGAAAATGTGGAAACACACAAAAGCGACAAGGCTGGCGATAACCAGACTGCGACCTTGAATGACGTCATGAGCGCTGTAACTGAATTACATAAGCAAGTCAATCAGCTGGCATACGAGCCGAGAATCAAAGGTTCGGTGACCTCCTACACCAACATTGTCAAATCTGACACACAAGCCCGCCACAATGTGATAGTCAAAACCAATCAAGGTGCTAGCATGAACAAACAGGTGATCACAAATGCGCTTTCCAATGTACCCGTTCTAAACATGAGAAAACTACAGAGCGGCGACGTCAAACTAACTCTACCTGACAGAACCGCTGCTACTTCGGCTATTACCAGCATCAATACATCAGCGGACCACTCTGCATCAGCCATGCCGCTATTGAAGCCAAAGTTAACACTAGTATCAGTTGACGACAACATCAGAGATGATGATTTGATGGCTGAAATCAAGAGAAAGAATTCTGCTCTTACTGAAATCATGGAAAAGGAGAGTGACGCCAAAATCATTTTCTCTAAGAAATCTGGCGAGTTTTCAAAGACTGTCGTTCTCTCTGTCACGCCTCAAATTCTAGATGCAATCATGAGAGATGGCTTCCTTTACATAGGACTTCGTCGATGCCGAGTATTTGACAGATACTGGGTCACACGATGCACACACTGTCTCGGCTACAATCATAAGGCATCGCAGTGCAGAAATAGTGTGAAGTGTGGACACTGTGCAGAAAACCATTCCACCTCCGACTGCACTAACATTGACAACAAGAAGTGTTTCCATTGTAAGGCTGCTGGTAGGTTGAGTACAGATCACCCAGCGTACTCTACATCATGTCCTTTCTTCATCATGGCACGAAACAGAATTATTTAAAGGACTGAGACAACAAAAAACTATTAGCAAAAGACGAAACCCATTCTGTCTACGATGAACCCACGATCAAGACCAATAACGATAGTGATACGATCAACGACAAGAATCAACGATACGAAAAACGAGAGGATATGGACGAATCCAGAACTGAACAGCGAACTGTGCGATGCACGATTGAACAAGCATCAACCACAGACGAAACGACTCCTGTAAAAACACACGATGGTAGTTGTATAATAATATGCCAGCTGAATATACAATCATTGCGTAGTAAAATACCCGACCTTCGTTTTGATCTACAGTCAAACAAGCTTTTATTCGACATTTTTATTTTGAGCGAAACATGGTTAAAGCCAGAGATACCGACACGATTTCTAAACATTCCTAATTGTACACTTATTAGACGCGACAGACCTAGAACATCTGTTCAACCAAGTGGTTACGGAGGAGTCGCAATAATCCTGAGAGAAACGATACCACACGAAATCATCAATGTCTCCACGAAGCGTCTTCATAGCAGCATCGAGATACTCTGGGTGAAAGCGATCTTTAAAGATCTCACATTTGTCATAGGTAGTGTATACAGACCGCCTGTATACACTGTGGGACAAGTGCATGATGATCTGGACGACTTGGAAGATCAGCTGCAAGAACTAATCTGCGAGTACAAACATGCGAAAATCATAATTGGAGGCGACTTCAACGCTTGTATGTTGAAAGCACAATTGCCAGCGAACAAACTCTGCCGAATGATGAATAACTTCAAACTGACAATCTGCAACACAACCAAGCCAACGTACGAACTGTCTGATAGTCTGCTCGACATTGTCGCTGTGAATAGTGATCTGAATATCGTCGACACACACGTTCAGCGCTGCCACTATGGGACACCACATCATTTTACCATGGTACATATCAAACACAATGCCACGACAGCGGACGTAAACACGAAAAACACAAGGCTATATCGAAATATCAACGTACCGCTATGTGTAGCTCTTATTCGACAATCAAACTGGATTCCATTTTATTCGAGCAAGTCCATCGAGGCGAAATACGAATATTTCGTTAAAATTTTCAGCACATTCATTAACACGTTCCTTCCAGTCAAACAAGTACACATACGAAATACTCACAGACAACCGCTCCCACTAGCTATACGATCACTATACGAGAAACGAAGGTACGCATTACGACATAAAATGAAAGACGAATATCGACGACTAAATAAGGAATGCAAAACTGCAATTCGAAATTATTCTGCGACAACACTATCCGAACGAATCCAGAGAAGACCGAACGACTTGTGGCGTCAATGCAGGCATATAATTGGCACAAAAAAGACAACGACTCGAACAACACACGATGTGAACGAACTCAACGACCTTTACCTGCACATCGGCGCATCAACATCACAAGAAATACCTGATTACGACTGCGGCATTGGGAATCGACTTCCACGGGTCAAGCCAGGATATTTACAGCTGCGAGCGATCAGCATGGAAGCACTGACGAAAATTATTCAGAACATGACACCGAGTACAACAGAGGACACTGATGGTATTAGCATGAAGTCCGTCATGATGCTGTATGATGGCATATGCCACATACTGCTGGATTTTGTCAATGGTAGCCTGATCACATGCGAGGTACCATCACGTCTCAAGCATGCCATCATTGTACCAGTACCTAAAGGCAAAAACGACACGAGACCGATCTCCATTTTACCCCCCGTCATGAAGATCATTGAGAAGGTAGTTCAACTGCAACTGATAGAATTCATCGAAGACCACAACATTCTGAGCGATACTCACCATGGCTACAGAAAGTATCATTCATGCGAAACTGCGCTCGCAACTGTCTGCGATACAATCTACGAAGCCATGCAAGAACGGAAAGCGACCATTGTAACATCCATCGACCTGTCGAAATGCTTCGACATAGTTGAACACGACCTGCTGCTTGATAAAATACGATCGTATAATATTGATGAACGGTGGTTCAGACACTATCTGCGTGATCACACTCAGCAAGTGAGAATACAACAGCCGGGCAGACATCAATTATCATCTACGAGAGCGACCACACCAAACATGTCCATCTTTCAAGGAGGCAGTCTCAGTTGTGTGCTATTTTTGTTATTTTCGAACGATTTGTAATCTCATACACCAGAAATATTGCAGGTTGTCCAATACGCAGACGACACAACATTCATGATATCGACCAACAGACCTGAACTGAATACAACAATACATTACCTGGAACAACATCTTCAGCACATCTATTCCTATTATACCACAAACAAAATGAAAATAAATCCTCAAAAGACACAAATCCTACTAGCTGGAACCAAATACCTTCTTAAAACATTTCCTGCTATCACACTACGGTTTTTGGATACAACAATTGCCGAACAGAACACTATCAAGCTGCTAGGTATCACCCTGGACAAACACCTCCACTTCGAAGAGCATATCGATAACCTCGCTCGTAAATCGACTGGTATGCTTATCGCTTTGAACAACGCCAAATCATCTCTACCTGACATAACACATCGACTTCTCATCAATGCATTCATCATGTCTACACTATCATGCTGTATCACAATCTACTGCACAACAGGACCAACACAGCTCAACAAACTGCAAAAAGTCCTCAACTTCTGCGCTAGAATACTAACGAACAGACGAAAACGCGACCACATATCTGACGCATTAACCATGATGATGTTATGAATGTGCATACATATGTAGTTAATCATGGGTGAGTGAGTATGTGTGTGAGCGTGTTTGGGTGTGTGTGTGTGAAGTCTGCTGGTCACACCAAGACTGTTGTTGTTGCCGTCTCTCCTGCCATCCGGGATACCGTGATGAAGTCAGGATATCTGTACCTGGGTGACCGTCGGTGTGTGGTGCACGACCGCTACTGGGTCACACGCTGTGCCAAGTGCCAGCGCCACGGCCACATGGCTGACAAGTGCCAGGCCCGCGAGAACACTTGTGGCTGGTGTGCTGGCAAGCACGCCACCAAATCGTGTTCTCTGAAGGATGCGCGCAAATGCGCTAACTGTGTGCGAGCTGGTCGTAGCAACGCCAGCCACTCATCCTTCGACCCGGCGAGCCCGTGCCTAATCTCGGCGAGAACTCGGGTCTTCCATCGCACTCAGACCATCGATGACTGCCGTCCGGGAAACTAGACCCGACCAATGACCAGCCAGATCTTCCAGCCTCGTCCTCCTCCAGCGACGATGATTCTACTCGTCATCCTCATTCTCGTCTTACCGCTAAGAGTTCTTCACCTAAACCTAATTTTAATATGTCACCATCTGTTTCTGCTAATTGTAAATATGTAAGATGTGCTCTTTGGAATTTACGTTCTATTAGGTCTAAAATTTCTCTCTTTCTCTCTGTCTTAGTTAATTATGACATTTTCTTTGTGAATGAATCTTGGCTTTCTCTCTCTGAAATCTCTTCCTTTCCCGTTTATCTCTCCCGTCTATCTAATCTCTCCCGTTTTTTCCTAGCGGTACCATACGGTACCAACTGCATTTGAGTTATGTAATTGCACACCAAATGAAAATCGTTGCACAGAACGAGTTCAAAAATGTTCTACACATAGCCCTCACTACCTGCGACTGATTTGACAAGTCTCAAGGTCAGCAAGCATCTTGCAGTTGTGGTGTGAGGCTGCTTGCACGTGACTATATAGCAGGTGTAACTTTCGAGATGGCGGCACACGAAATGTAAGTATATTTTCACATTCCTGTCCATTTTTCAAACTTAGACTGTGTATATATGCATGGGATATATATTTATGTATAATGTCAAGCATAAGTTGGGAACAAGTTTTGCAAATATAGAGAGGTACAGGTATTTTTCTTGCAGTGGTACCATATGGTACCGCTAGGGAGTTACGTGTACAAAATATTAATTTTGATATATTTCTCACAGATGAACGAGATCTCTCTCTATGAACGAGATATTGGACATACTGATGGACAATGATAAAAATCAAGTTGAACATGTCTTAATTGAACCTGCTGATGTAGCTGATGTAACTGACGAAGATTCTGGTGATGAAAATCTTGATGGATATTTCAATGTCGATAACCGCTCAGGGAGACAGCTTTGTGCCCCAGCTGAATTACACTCGCGTCGGTCTAATATCGACAATGAAGAAAGTGAAGATGAGATTGTAGAGGAAGCTGTGATTGAAGATAGATCTAATTCAACCAAGAAACGGAAAAAGAGTGTACAGAGAGTAGCTAAGCGGAAAGAAAAAAAGCAGCTAAATTAGACTCTTCACACAGCATATTCACATAGTGCAATATTTCCTGAAGGCAATTATTCAAAATACAAATATTTTTACCCTTCTGAGTTATTCGAACTATTTATTGATGAAGATATTCTTGACCACAGGAAGAATAAAATGTCCAAATATTCACTCAAACGAAATTGGCCAGATGTGAATGTTCAAACTTCAGAGCTGAAAGTATTCTTAGCTATATTGGTGCTTAGTGGATACAATTGCATCCCGAGAACTCACATGTACTGGTCAAGATCTGCTGATATTTTCAATGAAGCAGCATCGAATGCAATGAGGAGATCGATTTAACACTGGAATTGTGTGGAGCCAGAGTACATACCCAGTGCTCAAAATGTGATGTCGGTTTATGCATTCGATGCTTCCAGAAGTATCATTGTCAAAGAAGCTAATGAAATAAATTTCATGTGAGGTATTTGTATGTTATTTTGTGTGTTCATATATATATATATATATATATATATATATATATATATATATATATATATATATATATATATATATATATATATATATATATATATTGTATCATACTATATTGTATGTTCGCGTAATGTTTTGGTCTATGTTATTTTGTACTCGTTATGTCCTAGTGGTACCATATGGTACCAGCTTATTTCTCATAAAATAAGCTGAATTCAAATAATTGTTGCATATCATTTTCTTCTTATTACCCTTCTGATTAACTCATATTGATATGATCAAAATCGGCAAATAATTTTATTCCGGAAAAAATGGGTTAATAGCTGTCTTCCTTCTAACTACTCCGCTTATCACCAGTCTCGCTCCATCAATAGTTCTAATTCCTCTAAGTCTGTTGGTGGTGGTGTTGCTATTATTTTTAATTCTGATTGTATTCGTCTTATTCAATGTAAGCTAGATGTGTGTATAAATTCCTTCGAATATGTTTGCTGTAAGATCACTAGCCGTTACTCTCTCCCTGTATGTATTATTTCAATCTATCGTGGTAACTATGTATCTAGTTCTGTTTTCTTAGATGAGTTTACTGTTCTCATTGATACGCCTATTTCTATGTTTTCTTCTAGGATTCTCTTTTGCGGCGATTTTAATCTTTGGCTAGATGCCCCTCATCTCAAATCATGTTCTTCTTCGTTTCTTGAATTAATATCTTCCTATGGCTTAGCAAATCATGTATGCGGTTCTACTCATGAACATGGTCACACCCTCGACATAGTGCTCTCATTCAGTGACTCCCCTATTTCTATCAAGGATTTGACTGTCTTCCCTATTGATTCCTCTGTTTCAGATCACTCCTTAATTGAATTTTCCGCGCTTATTCCTCTCAGCTTAAGATCGCATGAAACTGTCACGTTTCTAGATTACCTTACTGTTGACTACGACTCTCTATGTAACCAGATATTTTCTTCTTTCAATTATGATTCGTTTTGTTTCTTACCCCCTTATGATCTCTGTAAATATTTCAACTCCTGTCTTGAATTTCTTAGAGATCAGTTTGTTCCTCTTAAGAAGTTCCGTTCCTCTTCATCTCTTCATAGTCCCTGGTTCAATAGTGAAATTCGTAGCTCCAAAACTTCTCTTAGACGACTTGAGCACCATTGGTTGCGTCTGAAAAATGATGCATCATGGCAATCTTATTGTGTTGCACGGCGTCACCACCATATCTTGTGTGAGGACGCCAAAAAATCCTATTATAATAATAAAATTTCCTCCTGTCTCAACAGTAAATCCCTCTGGAATATTTTCAATAAACTCTTAGGTAAATCTAATACCCTTGTGTTTCCTGATAGTGACCCAACTCGCTTACCTTCCCTATTCTCTCATTTCTTTGAGAATAAAATCTCGAATATATGCTGTCGTTTCCCTCCTGCTACATTGTCTTATTCTCCCACCACCTCCGCCATTTTTCATTCTTTCCTTCCGATTTCCATCTCTGATTGCAGGCTACTACTGAGGCGTGTGCACACCCGTTCTTCCTCCCTGGACCCTATTAACCTTGCTCGAATTCCCAACTGTATTGAGTTACTTCTTCCTTTCATCACCTATTTTATCAATTCGTCTTTCTCTCTCGGTGAATTCCTTGCGTCTAAAAGCGCAAGTATACTCCCTATCCTGAAAAAAACCTAACCTTGATCCCAATTGTTTGTCTAACTATCGTCCCATCTCTAGAATTCCTTGGCTATCCAAATCGCTTGAAATGGCCGCTTATGTCCAGATTTCGGACTACCTTGAGCGCCATGATCTATTTCTCCCTGAACAATCAGGCTTCCGTAGTTTTCACTCAACAGAAACCTCGCTTCTCTTCCTCTATGACTCTATTCTTAAATCTACTCTTGCTTTTAAGGATGTTCTTCTCATTCAACTGGACTTCTCTGCGGCTTTTGACACTGCTGATCATCTAATTCTACTCAATACTCTATCCAACCTAGGTATTTGTGGCGCTGCACTATCATTCTTCCGCTCCTATCTTCTTTCACGATCTCAGCTTGTTTGTACCAGTGATTCTTGTAGTGAGTCTTTCCCACTCTCATACGGTGTCCCACAGGGGTCGGTCCTAGGCCCTCTCCTATTTAATATTTACTTAATCTCCATAGGTGAAATCCTTCATCGTCATGATGTCACTTTTCAAATCTTTGCGGATGACATACAAATTATTCTCTCGTCTGATACTATTTCCCAATCTTCTGTTTCTTCTCTCTTGGATGACATTGAAACCTGGTCTTTGTCCCACCATCTCAAGCTAAATCCGGATAAGACAAAATTTAACCTTTTTCAATCTTCTAGAAGTTTAACTTGTCTATCTGTTCCTCTCTCTAAATCTGTTCGTAGCTTAGGTGTCTTGCTAGATGATTCTCTTTCTTTTGAACCATACATCTCTGATATCATTAGGGTATGTAACTTTCACATTAGGCGAATCTATTCTATTCGTAGATATTTAACTGTCTCTGCTGCTTTCAAACTGGCTAATTTTTTTATTCTCAGTAGGATTCAATATTGTTGCTCGCTTTTTCTTTCTCTGAACCACCGCCAGCTTCGCAAACTTCAATCTGTTATTAGTAAAGCTTGTCGTCTAATCTACAATCTCCCTGCTGGCTCTCATGTTTCTCCCTATCTACAAAAATTGGGACTTCTTCCTATTAAGGCGCTTATTGACTACCGCATCTGTTTGATCATCCATTCCACTCTTATTCTCCGTAAGCCATCGTACTTATTTGAACTTCTATCCTTCAAAAAATCTACTCGTACACTTAGGTCAACTGATGATTCTCGTCTCTTATTGGAACCTGCTTTTCCTTCTAGACATACTCACTATAATCGTTGTTTCTCTATCTTAGGACCCCGTATTTACAATAAGCTCTCCCCAACACTACGTTCTATCAATTCTATCCCTGTTTTCAAAAAACCATCGAAGAAATTTTTCATGGTGAAATCGTATTATACTCTAGAGAACATTGTCTATATTAGTGATGATTATAAGGTGTAAGTTATCTCTCTTCTTTCTTCACCTTTCACTTTATGTGTGTGTGTGGCTATGTGTGTGTGTGTAAGTGTGTAAGTGTGTAAGTGTGTCTGTGTGTGTGCGTTTGTGTGTGTGTGTGTGTGTGTGTGTGTGTGTGTGTGTGTGCGTGTGCAGCGCCCTAGAGACCCTCTAGGTGTAGGGCGCTATATAAATATCTACCTAATGTAATGTAATGTAATGTGAGTGAGTGAATGTTCATATTGTTCTGAAAAGCCTGATGATGTATATCTTGATGGATGTGCAATAAATGCAATTTACTTTACTTACACACATTACATTACATTACATTACATTAAGACATTTATATCGCGCTTTTCACCCGAGGGTCTCAAAAGCGCTCACACACACACACACACTCACACACACACAACACACACACACACACACACAAGCACAAGAGTCATACACATACACAATCACGAACACACACACTCACCTACATACACACACACACACACAAACACACACACAAAACAGACATATAACAGACATATAGATAAGTACATATACGCACAATCACGAACATACACTCACGTTTACATACTCAAAAACACAAAAATGCACACGCACACACACATACATATTGAATAAGATAGCAAAGCCGACATACAGCACAGAAGACAACACAACATACAACACATTAAGATAACACAACAGGCATACAACGACATACACTCAGATTGACAAATCACAACACAATAGACACACAAATACAAACCAGAAAACACAACATGACAGACACACAAAGACATACACTCAAACAAATAGACAGAGAACACAGCACAACAGACACACAAACACAGATAACAGAGCTCAACATAACAACACACATACAGCATACAATGGAGAAACATACAGACACAAGAACAGAAAACACACGCATGAAGCACATACACATAGAAGACAGAATAAGGAAACAATCAGACCTTATATTCAGTACTAATATATACAATATTATTAAGACAGTAATAAGACTTAGTGAGAAAGAAATTTTTAGAATGTTTTTTGAAAAGAGATAGAGATTTGATTGAGCGTATTGAGGGAGAAAACCTATTGTAGATACGAGGTCCTAAGATAGAGAAACAACGATTGTAGTGAGAATGCCTAGAAGGAAAGGAAGGTTCAACTAGTAGAAAAGGATCGTTAGAAGACCTAAGAGAAAGAGATGAGGTTTTATAAGACAGAAGGTCAAACAGATACGCAGGCTTACGAAGATGAAGAGCTGAATGAATAATTAAACAAATACGATACTCAACAAGAGCCTTAATGGGAAGTAACCTAAGTTTTTGTAAAGAAGAAGATACATGAGAACCCGAAGGAAGATTAAATATCATACGACAAGCTTTATTAATAATAGATTGAAGTTTCCTAAGCTGGCGGTGGTTGAGAGATAGTAGAAGAGAACAGCAGTACTGAGTTCTACTAAAGATGAATGAATTAGCTAACTTAAAGGCAGCATAGATGGTTATATATCTACGAATGGAATAGATACGCCTAAGTTGATAGTTACAGCACCTGATAATGTCAGATATGTGTTGATCAAAAGAAAGAGAGTTATCGAGTATGATACCAAGACTACGTACAGAGCAGGATAGAGGTATACTAAGAGAAGTAGTACTATTAGAAGATGGAAAGAGAATATACTTAGTCTTATCAGGATTAAGTTTGAGATGACGAGTGAACGCCCATCTTTCTATATCAGATAGGATGGTACTGACTGAAGAGTGAGAAATAGACTCAGACGAGAGAAGGATTTGAATGTCGTCAGCGAATATTTGGAAGGATACATCGTGACGACGAAGAACTTTCCCTACAGAGGTAAGATACATATTGAAGAGGAGAGGGCCTAAGACAGGCCTAAGATAGGCCTAACCTAACCTAACCTAACCACACACACACACACACACACACACACACACACACACACACACACACACACACACACACACACACACACACACACACACACACACACACACACACACACACATACACACACACACACACACACACACACACACACACACACACACACACACACACACACACACACACACACACACACATACACACACACACATTACATTACATTAGGTAGATATTTATATAGCGCCCTACACCTAGAGGGTCTCTAGGGCGCTGCACATGCACACACACACACACACACATAGCCACACACACACACAGAAAGTGAAAGGTAAAGAAAGAAGAGAGATAATTCACACCTTATAATCATCACTAATATAGACAATGTTCTCTAGAGTATAATACGATTTCACCATGAAAAAATTCTTTGAGTGTTTTTTGAAGACAGGGATAGAATTGATAGAACGTAGTGTTGGGGAGAGCTTATTGTAAATACGGGGTCCTAAGATAGAGAAACAACGATTATAGTGAGTATGTCTAGAAGGAAAAGCAGGTTCCAATAAGAGACGAGAATCATCAGTTGACCTAAGTGTACGAGTAGATTTCTTGAAGGATAGAAGTTCAAATAAGTACGAGGGCTTACGGAGAATAAGAGTGGAATGGATGATCAAACAGATGCGGTAGTCAATAAGCGCCTTAATAGGAAGAAGTCCCAATTTTTGTAGATAGGGAGAGACATGAGAGCCAGCAGGGAGATTGTAGATTAGACGACAAGCTTTACTAATAACAGATTGAAGTTTGCGAGGCTGGCGGTGGTTCAGAGAAAGAAAGAGCGAGCAACAATATTGAATCCTACTGAGAATGAAAGAATTAGCCAGTTTGAAAGCAGCAGAGATAGTTAAATATCTACGGATAGAATAAATTCGCCTAATGTGAAAGTTACATACCCTAATGATATCAGAGATGTATGGTTCAAAAGAAAGATAATCATCTAGCACAGGGGTCGGGTAACTTTTGTGGGTGTTACCCCAATGGAGTTTGTAGTAATATCAATTTACCCCCACGCTTGGAAGTACTCTGGTGGACAAACCAGTTTACTTATATAATTCATGAATAGTAATAAATAAACAAAAAATGTATATTGGAAAAAGTTTAATGGTGAATTTCATCTATCATAGGGAAATTAAAGTCTGTTTTTGGCATGGAAACAAAACACAAGACAAATGTAGGAATCACATTTATAAACAGAAATAAAACACTCTTAGCGTTACATGGCACACAAGCAAAACCATGTACAGTCGGCCCTCCAAATAGCGGAATCGAAGGGACCGAGAAAAAGTTCCGCTATTTAGAGGTTTCCGCTATTTGGAGGTGTGCGATGTAACAATGCTAATCAACCTTTCTTACTATGAATCGTCCATTTTTCACATAAACTTCCTTTATTGATTGTCAGTTTGAATTTTTCTATAATAATTAACCATTTTTTATTAATTCACAACGCACATTACCCCCGTTTCCGCTATTTGGAGGTGTACTATATGAGTGGGTACCAATAAAGCAGTCCGTTATTTGGAGTTTTCCGCTATTCGGAGGTAGAAATTTCGCTATTTGGAGGTGCAATTAACACGTATTTGATAGGCTTTTAATCGGGACCGAAGAAATATTCCGCTATTTGGAGGATTCCGCTATTTAGAGGTCCGTTATTTGGAGGGTCGACTGTATTTTAAATTCATACAATAACAAAATAATTTTTTATTGAATCCACTAATAAGGCATATATTACCATGCACGCACACACTACACACAACACACCACACGTTATATACAGGTAAACACATAAAAATGTACAATACGCACAGCGGAAAAACAAAAATACGCGCAGCGGAAAACACGAATGCAGGTGTATAAATAAATGATACGGTACCCGCAACAGTCAAGCACGACTAATAGGCAGGTAACAATGAAGATGACATGCGTACACGACTGATAAACGGAAAACTGTACATGACACGACAAAAACACGAGAGAAAATAACACGCACATATACACACGCACATGCAAGCACAAATACGTCCGGTCGTGTACATTGTGACATTGAAAACAATCGCAAGTCGTGTAAAGCTATACAATATGTGAAATTCGCTGCATTAAATTTAAACAATTAGAAAACATTATACAGTGAAATTAATAGAAATAGCATATGTGTCAGTGAAATATGTGTGTACGCCACAGCACAAAAGAATTAAGAGAATATTGAAAACATTAATATTTTGACACCAGATTGAGGTTTTAAATATACTCATATAAGCTACCTCAGGCTTTGGAAAAATGATACTGTTTCATCTTGGATACAACAAAGTCGATATCAGGGTTTTTTTATGTTACTGCTACTAGGATGCTGTCTTCAGGATTCAACCGGTTTCTGTATTTGTTTTTTAAATTGACCAGGGTAGAAAAACCTTGTTGGCAAAGGTAGGTTGTTGCGAAAGGTAGTAGCATTTTAGTTGCTTCCATATGCCCAATTTTATAAGCCTTTGCAGTTTTTCACATCCAAAAACTTGAGAGATCATCCTTGTTCTCAAATTCCATTTTTGTTTCATTGCTGGAACGAAGTTCAATAATCTCTTCTGCCAATCCTTCAGGCTGTTCAGGCAAATCAGACAGCTCACTTTTGAAGGGATTTACAACCCAGCTGACAGCATGTGAATCAAGTTCTGGAAAATAATCACAGAACCTATTTCTAAGTTTTGTCAGGTGCCTTGTGACTGTCTCCTTTATGTCACTAAAACTGCAGTGTTGACAGTCTTCCAAAAACTCTCCCAGTCTTGGAAAGGCAGCAGTCTTATTGACATTTACTTTTTGGTTCCAATACTGAAGCTTTGATACAAATGCTGAAATTTTTTCCTTTGCTAACAGGATATTTACTTTCTTTCCTTGCAGTTCCTTGTTCAATTCATTTACATGCCCAAAAATGTCAGCTAAATATGCAAAAAGAGCTAGCCAGGTTTTTTTTCTGAACTTTTCTGCAAGTGTGTGTTTTTGATCAGTCAAAAACATTTCGAGTTCTGTTTTAAGAGCCCACACTCTATTCAGCACATTTCCACGTGAAAGCCACCTCACTTCCGTATGGTAAAGAAGGGTTGAATATTCAGCGTCTCCATCCTCACATAAATCACGAAACATCCTCGTATTTAGTGCATGCCCTTTTACAACATTGACTATCTTAACCACATCATTTAGCACAGCTGCCACTTCTGGTTCCAAATTCTTCACAACCAATGCTTGGCGATGTATCATGCAATGGATGGCTAGAATATCTGGATTCTGTTGTTTGGCCAAAGCCACAAAACCATTGACGTGACCAAGCATGGCCGGAGCTCCATCAACTGATACTGCAATACAATCTTCCCACTTCAAACCAACACTTGGTTTTTTGAAACATGCATCAACCATATTGAACACATCAATACCACGAGTTCTCAACTCAAGAGGAGAACACAACATTTCTTCTTCGAATTCATCAAAGCCCCTGTATCGAATATATACCATCAATTGGGAGTTGCTACTTACATCTGTAGTCTCATCAAGTTGAATGGCAAACTCTTTACTTTTTTTTACTGAAGAAATCACTTGTTCTCTCACATTTTCTGCCAAGATGGAAATTCTTTCTTTAATAACTCTAGCAGACAAAGGTACTGTATTCATTTGATTAGCGACTTTCTGCCCACACATTATTTCTGCCATTTTTACAGCCGCAGGCTTGATTAAGTCTTCACCAATAGTATGTGGTTTCTTGTTTCGAGCAACCAACCATGCCACTTCAAAACTAGCCATTGCAGCTGAACGTTGGTCAAACGTTGCACTCTTGTTACTTTCCAGTCTCTGTCTTTTGACTATTTTTTCCAGATTCTCAAAGTATTCCCGTGGTTTGGAAGACTGATGTGAATGAACCTGGTCCAAGTGTTTCTTCAGTTGATTCTTTTTGAAAGACTCGGTAGTCAGTACTTTCATACAAACGACACATTGAGGCTTCATTTGTCCTTTGTCCTCTATTTCTGTGAAGCCATAATTAAGGAACTCTGCCTGATATGTCCTTTTCCTTGCTGATGCCATCTGAAAATTGAAAAAAATCAATAACTTATTTATGTATGAATCTATCACATCATCACATAACAGCAACTATTCTATAAACACAGATAATCAGGAATTAACCAAAATATTAACGCCACATAAAACGATAAACCACACAATCCAAGCTGCCACCACCTTTCACTCCTTTTCTTCTTCCCCTTATCCAGGCCTTCCTTACCTATGAGCGTGGTCGTTCCTCCAGTAACACGTCAGGAAAAGTCAACACACGCCAGGACAACAACGCAAAAGCGGTCTCACTGAGGGTTAACAACAGTTTCAATACCGATCGACAGTAATGAACACGTTGACCGAGCTCCAATGCACTCCAAGACGCAACACGAGGCTAACTGCCAGAAATTGTCCAAACGATCATATCGCCAATCAAGCACACAAACATACACACATTCATACAACGATCATGTTGCACGAGCTTCACTGCCCGCAGCCATGTACGTTCACTCGCACACACCAACATACAGACACACTCACACGATGCTAACGCCACGCAGGGCTTGCGTACACTCATGAATCGCGCACGTGCAAACGTCATAGGCGTGCTCACACTACATACACACTGGCGGATGAAGCAGTTTCAATACTGGTATTTCTCTGTTTCCATAGTTTTAAAGATCGTGGGATCCACGATGTATTCTTTTCTCCAACTTTCATATCAGTTTCCCTCATTTAGCACATCCACATCCGTAGCACGTTCATTACCCCCAAAAATGTGTAATTTACCCCAATTGGGGTAATTTACCCCTGTTCCCCGACCACTGATCTAGCAAGACACCTAAGCTACGAACAGATTTAGAGAGAGGAACAGATAGAAAAGTTAAACTTCTAGAAGATTGAAAAAGGTTAAATTTTGTCTTATCCGGATTTAGCTTGAGATGGTGGGACAAAGACCAGGTTTCAATGTCATCCAAGAGAGAAGAAACAGAAGATTGGGAAATAGTGTCAGACGAGAGAATAATTTGTATGTCATCCGCAAAGATTTGGAAAGTGACATCATGACGATGAAGGATTTCACCTATGGAGGTTAAGTAAATATTAAATAGGAGAGGGCCTAGGACCGACCTCTGTGGGACACCGTATGAGAGTGGAAAAGACTCACTACAAGAATCACTGGTACAAACAAGCTGAGATCGTGAAAGAAGATAAGAGCGGAAGAATGATAGTGCAGCGCCACAAATACCTAGGTTGGATAGAGTATTGAGTAGAATTAGATGATCAACAGTGTCAAAAGCCGCAGAGAAGTCCAGTTGAATGAGAAGAACATCCTTAAAAGCAAGAGTAGATTTAAGAATAGAGTCATTGAGGAAGAGAAGCGGATATGCGCACACACACACACACACACACACACACACACACACATACACACACACACGCACACACACACACACACATTACATTACATTACATTACATTATGGAAAAATTTATATAGCGCCCTACACCTAGAGGGTCTCTAAGGCGCTGCACACACACACACACACACACACACACACACACACACACACACACACACACACACACACACACACACACACACACACACACACACACACACACACACACACACACAAACACACACACTAACACAAATGCATGCATTCACAAGGTAAAAGATGGAGAGGGAGAGAACAGAG
>OU696581.1:3801944-3854444 GCA_916048095.2 Sacculina carcini | reverse complement strand
GAGAATTTTGTGTTCTACAAGAAAAGGTATAATTTATACCCACAAATGATACAAAAAACGTGTAAAATTGGCAAAATTCTCAAATGCATCCAAAATTAAACTAGAACACCGGGTGACTAAAATTTATTCATTTTTCTACCCATTTCTCAGGAACTGTTTGTCATACCTTAAAATTAATTATACCATCGTGCTAGAAATGTTGTTTTCTACAATACAGTATAATTCTTAATTTTCCAAGGTGTATCTGAAGGAAGATACGGCGGTGTAAAGTCAAAATGTCATGTTGCCAATTTGACAGCTATTATGCGTACTTGCGATTACACATGAATATACACTGATTAAATTTCACTGAAGTCCAATCACAATTTACGCACTTGCGATTACACAGGAATATACTACTGTGTAGAGAATTTTGTGTTCTACAAGATAAGCTATAATTTATACCCACAAATGATACAAAAAACGTGTAAAATTGGCAAAATTCTCAAATACATCCAAAATTACACTTGAACACCGGGCGACTAAAATTAATTCATTTTTCTACTATTTCTCAGTAACTATTTGTTACACATAAAAATAAATTATACCATCGTTCTAGAAATCTTTTCTTCTACAATACGGTATAATTTGTAATTTTCCAAAGGGTATCTGAAGGAAGTTACGGCGGTGTAAAGTCAAAAGGACATATTGCCAATTTGACAGCTATTATGCGCACTTGCGATTACACAGGAATATACACCGATTAAATTTCACTGAAGCCCAATCACAATTAAGAATGCATCATATTATCTCCAAGCATGGATGGTGTGGTTTTATTGCGTACAGTTTAATTAATGCTACACTCTACTGAATATAAAGGCTTTATTGTCCTCAATAACGTTCCGCACGACGGGCGGGTAAAATGCTATTGGGAACAAAGTAAACTACTGAATTTAACTGTGTAATTTAATTGGTTTAATTTCAAGTTGCATAAGCATAAGTTGCATAAGGATATGGGTTGCAATATCATGTAATGCCAACTTATGCTGTTTTAGCGGAAGCATTAACCTGGAATTATAGAGATGACAGAAGGTTGCATTGTTTTGATAGTGTTGTGGAAAAACATGTTTTCTAAATTGAAACATAAATTTCACATTTAGACTTTTAGATTAGCTATAACTTTCCTGTGGGTTTGTTTTTATTTTTCAATTTGCACTAATTTTTTTATTAATTGAATATTAATTATATTTTATGAACTGTTCCGCACGACGGGCGAATTAAATGTATCTATAAAGAGTGGGTTTAAATGATAGCGAGGTATATGATATTTTGCTAGCAGTAAATATTCTTGCGATAAAAGTAGAATAGCTCTTAAGCAAATGATTTTGGAGAATGATGTGAACCTTTAAATATATTTTGCGATCTAATGATATATGTATTAGGAATAATACGTAGCAGAATATAGATTGCATAATATAATATCGGCTGTAATATCAAGGGCTGCATTATCGATGTAACCCAAAAAATAACAACTGTATGAATATGATGCATTAGTGGAAGCATTAACCGGGAATTATGAGATAATATGATAATGGTGTAAAATTATATCGCATTATGCAACAAATGTGAATTTAGCTACCTTACAGTTTGGTCCCGATACTATATTGGCGGGTTGAGAGAAAAGTATTGGTGGGCCGCGTGTTTGGGACCCCTGGGGTAGATAATCTCAGTCTTCTGATTACAAATTATGATCGCATCAGTATATTTTGTGATCACAAACTAATAAGTTAAATCACCTCAGACTAGGCTGAGAGCGGTCAAGATTGAATGGTTGGGTTGGGTTGGGTAGGTTTGACTCAGGTTATATTGGGTTTTAATGATAGCGGAAAATATATAAATTTTAACAATAAATATTATAGCGGTAAAAGTGAAATAGTACTTAAGCAAATGATATTGGGGAATGATGTTAAGTAATAAATATAGTTTGGAAACAGTCTGATGAAAAGATTTCATCATCTTTCATTGTTTGTTTCGTGTTTGTGTTCTGAATTATACCACACGACGGGCAGATTTATATATCAGGCGGGTTGAGGGATAATATTTGTCAAAATAAGAACAAAAATATTCACATTTAGACTTTTCTATTGGTTAAGATAGGTTACGTTCTATTTATAGGTTACATTTTTTGCTTTTCAATTTGTATTCATTATATTTTATGGATTTGATATGACTTTTATTGTATGAATTGTTCCGCACGACGGGTGGGTTTAAAAAAGTGTTTTTAGATCATTTTTTCAAATGGTTCATTTAAAAAAAAAAAAAAAATTTATAAATAAAAATGTTCCGCGGGCAGCAACTATAGACAATAGAACGTTCAATTTACCCTGTAGAATTAATCCATACACAAAACCAATGGATTTGACTTCAAGATGCAGAACGGATCGTGTTCGAGTTCTGAATTATTCAGCACGACGGGCGGGTTTAAAAATGACTCAGGCGGACTAAGGGGAAATATTGTGTCGAGATAAAAATAATTAAACTTATAATTTTCAATTGATTAATATTTTTATGAGTGTACCCTATTTCATTTTTATTTTTCCATATTTTTTATGAATTGAATATGAATTTCATGTTATGAATTGCTCCGCACAACGGGCGGGTTTTAATGCTATATATATACATAAAGAAGAAATTATCTGTCTGTCTGTGTATGTATGCTTGAATATGAGGTGACATAATTGCGCTGGCTCATGGTTCGCTGGTTCAATTATCAGGGGCTTCAAACGCAAACGAAGCGATGGCTCATTTTTATGAAATAAAAATGTCCCGCGGGCAGCAATAAAACGTTCAATTTCACCGTATAGAATGAATTCATATACAAAACTAATGGATTTGACTTCAAGAACCAGAACGGATGGTGTTCGAGTTCTGAATTTTTCCTCACGTCGGGCGGGTTTAAATATGAGGCGGGTTGAGTGAAAATATTTTGTCAAAATAAAATAAAAAATAATGAAATTTAGACTTTTTAATTGATTAAGGTCTTCATGAGTTTGCCTTATTTATTTTTAATTTGCAATATTTTTATGAATTGTTCCGCACAACGGGCGGGTTTTAATGCGGTTTTAATGCTATATATATACATAAAGAAGAAATTATCTGTCTGTCTGTGTATGTATGCTTGAATATGAGGTGACATAATTGCGCTGGTTCATGGTTCGCTGGTTCAATGATCAGGGGCTTCAAACGCAAACGAAGCGATGGCTCATTTTTATGAAATAAAAATGTCCCGCGGGCAGCAATAAAACGTTCAATTTCACCGTGTAGAATGAATTCATATACAAAACTAATGGATTTGACTTCAAGAACCAGAACGGATGGTGTTCGAGTTCTGAATTATTCCGCACGTCGGCCGGGTTTAAATATGAGGCGGGCTGAGTGAAAATATTTTGTCAAAATGTAAATTAAAAATAATGAAATTTAGACTTTTCAATTGATTAAGGTTTTTATGAGTTTGCCTTATTTATTTTTAATTTGCAATATTTTTATGAATTGTTCCGCACAACGGGCGGGTTTTAATGCGGTTTTAATGCTATATATATACATAAAGAAGAAATTATCTGTCTGTCTGTGTATGTATGCTTGAATATGAGGTGACATAATTGCGCTGGTTCATGGTTCGCTGGTTCAATGATCAGGGGCTTCAAACGCAAACGAAGCGATGGCTCATTTTTATGAAATAAAAATGTCCCGCGGGCAGCAATAAAACGTTCAATTTCACCGTGTAGAATGAATTCATATACAAAACTAATGGATTTGACTTCAAGAACCAGAACGGATGGTGTTCGAGTTCTGAATTATTCCGCACGTCGGCCGGGTTTAAATATGAGGCGGGCTGAGTGAAAATATTTTGTCAAAATGTAAATTAAAAATAATGAAATCTAGACTTTTCAATTGATTAAGGTTTTTATGAGTTTGCCTTATTTATTTTTAATTTGCAATATTTTTATGAATTCTTCCGCACAACGGGCGGGTTTTAATGCTAGTATATATATATAAAAGAGAACCTCTGTGTGTCTGTGTGTGTGTCTGTGTGTCTGTTCGACCCTCCTTGGTCCATTTTCTATCAACTATTATTCGGCCACCACTCAGCCTACCCGCTAACAATTTATACCATCACGCTGGAAATTTTCTTGTCTACACTTCAGATTAAATTTTAAATTTCAAAAATGAAATCAAAAAAAGTTATAGCGGTGAAAAGACAAAATGAACCCTGAAAAATGCGAAAACTTTAGTCAATTTTCTGAAGACTACTCCTCCTAAACCAGCAATAGTACAACTATAAAAATTATACCACTGTGTAGAAAATTTTCTCTTCTACTCAACAAATTATAATTTATACCCAAAAATTAAATATAAAACATGTAAAATGGAAAACAATCAATCTACATTCAAAATTATATTTAAACTCCACGCGTCCGATTTTCTATACTTTTTTCTCTATTTCTCAAAAACTAATAATCACACATCTAAATAAATAATACCATCATGCTGAGAATTTTGTTTGCTACATCACGGCATAATTTTTAATTTTCGAAAGTGTATTAAACAAAAGTTACGGCGGTGTGAAGTGTAAATGACAAAAAAGCAAAAAGGCAAAATTAGCACAAAAAACGTGAATATTTTGGTCAATATTCCGCTATCTATTCCTCATAAACCAGCAATGGTACAGCTATAAAAATTATACTATTGTGTAGATAATTTTGTGTTCTACAAGAAAAGTTATAATTTATACCCACAAATGATACAAAAAACGTGTACAATTGGCAAAATTCTCAAATACATCCAAAATTACACTTGAACACCGGGTGATTAAAATTAATTCATTTTTCTACCCATGTCTCAGGAACTATTTTTCACACATTACAATAAAGTATACCATCGTGCTAGAAATTTTGTTTTCTACAATACGGTATAATTTGTAATTTTCCAAAGTGTATCTGAAGGACGTTACGGGGGTGTAAAATCAAACGGACATATTGCCAATTTGACAGCTATTATGCGCACTTGCGATTACACAGGAATATACTACTGTGTATAGAATTTTGTGTTCTACAATATAAGTTATAATTTATACCCACAAATGACACAAAAAACGTGTAAAATTGGCAAAATTCTCAAATACATCCAAAATTACACTAGAACACCGGGCGACTAAAATTAATTCATTTTTCTAATATTTCTCAGTAACTATTTGTTATGCATAAAAATAAATTATACCATCGTGCTAGAAATTTTGTTTTCTACAATGCGGTATAATTTGTAATTTTCCAAAGTGTATCTAAAGGAAGTTACGGCGGTGTAAAGTCAAAAGGACATATTGCCAATTTGACAGCTATTATGCGCACTTGGGATTACACAGGAATATACTACTGTGTAGATAATTTTGTGTTCTACAAGATAAGTTATAATTTATACCCACAAAAGATACAAAAAACGTGTAAAATTGGCAAAATTCTCAAATACATCCAAAATTACACTTGAACACCGGGCGACTAAAATTAATTCATTTTTCTAATATTTCTCAGTAACTATTTGTTATGCATAAAAATAAATTATACCATCGTACTAGAAATTTTGTTTTCTACAATGCGGTATAATTTGTAATTTTCCAAAGTGTATCTAAAGGAAGTTACGGCGGTGTAAAGTCAAAAGGACATATTGCCAATTTGACAGCTATTATGCGCACTTGGGATTACACAGGAATATACTACTGTGTAGATAATTTTGTGTTCTACAAGATAAGTTATAATTTATTCCCACAAATGATACAAAAAACGTGTAAAATTGGCAAAATTCGCAAATACATCCAAAATTACACTTGAACAACGGGCGACTAAAATAAATTCATTTTTCTACTATTTATCAGTAACTATTTGTTATACATAAAAATAAATTATACCATCGTGCTAGAAATTTTGTTTTCTACAATACGGTATAATTTTTAATTTTCCAAAGTGTATCTAAAGGAAGTTACGGCGATGTAAAGTCAAAATGTCATGTTGCCAATTTGACAGCTATTATGCGCACTTACGATTACACATGAATATACACTGATTTAATTTCACTGAAGTCCAATCACAATTTACGCACTTGCGATTACACAGGAATATACCACTGTGTAGAGAATTTTGTGTTCTACAATATAAGCTATAATTTATACCCACAAATGGTACAAAAAACGTGTAAAATTGGCAAAATTCTCAAATACATCCAAAATTACACTTGAACACCGGGCGACTAAAATTAATTTATTTCTCTACTATTTCATAATAACTATTTGTTATACATAAAAATAAATTATACCATCGTGCTAGAAATCTTGTTTTCTACAATACGGTTTAATTTGTAATTACACATGAATATACACTGATTAAATTTCACTGAAGCCCAATCACAATTAAGAATGCATCATATTATCTCCAAGCATGGATGGTGTGGTTTTTTTGCGTACAGTTTAATTAATGCTACACTATACTGAATAGAAAGTCTTTATTGTCCTCAATCTTAACACATCAAATGTTCCGCACGACGGGCGGGTAAAATGCTACTTGGAACAAAGTAAGCTACTGAATTTTACTGTGTAATTTAATTGGTTTAATTTCAAGTTGCATACGCTTAAGTTGCATAAGGATACGGGTTGTAATATCATGCAATGCCAAGTATATGCATATGCTGTTTTAGAGGAAGCATTACTCTGGAATTATAGAGATGTTTCATTGTTTTGATAGTGTTACACCTCTGAATTACTACACACGAAGGACGGGTGTGAATTTGAGTAGTGTTGAGGGAAAAACATCGTCAATAATTAAAACAAGAATTTACAAATTTGACTTTTCTATTGGTCGTTTTTCATCAATTTTCTTTGTGTTTGTTTCGTGTTTGAGTTCTGAATTATTCCGCACGACGGGCAGCTTTAAATATGAGGCGGGTTGTGGAAAAACATGTTTTCTATATTGAAACATAAATTTTACATTTAGACTTTTATATTAGCTAAAACTTTCCTGTGGGTTTGTTTTTCTTTTTCAATTTGCACTAATTTTTTTATGAATTGAATATTAATTATATTTTATAAACTGTTCCGCACGACGGGCGAATTAAATGTATCTATAAAGAGTGGGTTTAAATGATAGCGAGGTATATGATATTTTGCTAGCAGTAAATATTCTAGCGATAAAAGTAGGATAGCTCTTCAGCAAATGATTTTGGAGAATGATGTGAACCTTTAAATATATTTTGCGATCTGATGATATATGTATTAGGAATAATACGTAGCAGAATATAGATTGCATAATATAATATCGGCTGTAATATCAAGGGTTGTAATATCGGTGTAATCCAAAAAATAACAACTGTATGAATATGATGCATTAGTGGAAGCATTAACCGGGAATTATGAGATAATATGATAATGGTGTATAATTATATCGCAATATGCAACAAATGTGAATTTAGCTGCCTTACAGTTTGGTCCCGATACTATATTGGCGGGTTGAGAGAAAAGTATTGGTGGGCCGCGTGTTTGGGACCCCTGGGGTAGATACTCTCAGTCTTCTGATTACAAATTATGATCGCATCAGTATATTTTGTGATCACAAACTAATAAGTTAAATCACCTCAGACTAGGCTGAGAGCGGTCAAGATTGGATGATTGGGTTGGGTTGGGTAGGTTTGACTCAGGTTATATTGGGTTTTAATGATAGCGGAAAATATATAAATTTTAAAAATAAATATTATAGCGGAAAAAGTGAAATAGTACTTAAGCAAATGATATTGGGGAATGATGTTAAGTAATAAATATACTTTGGAAGCATTCTGATGAAAAGATTTCATCATCTTTCATTGTTTGTTTCGTGTTTGTGTTCTGAATTATACCACACGACAGGCAGATTTATATATCAGGCGGATTGAGGGATAATATTTGTCAAAATAAGAACAAAAATATTCACTTTCAGACTTTTCTATTGGTTAAGATATTTATAGGTTACATTTTTTGGTTTTCAATTTGTATTCATTATATTTTATGGATTTGATATTAATTTTATTGTATGAATTGTTCCGCACGACGGGTGGGTTTAAAAAAGTGTTTTAGATCATTTTTTCAAATGGTTCATTTAAAAAAAGGTAATTTTTTTTACAAATAAAAATGTTCTGCGGGCAGCAACTATAGACAATAGAACGTTCAATTTTCCCTGTAGAATTAATCCATACACAAAACCAATGGATTTGACTTCAAATATGAATTATATTGTATGAATTGTTCCGCACGACGGGCGGGTTTAAAAAAAGTGTTTCCATTTTTTAGTTCATTTTTTTCAAATGTTTCATTTAAAAAAAGTATTTTTTTATAAATAAAAATGCTCCGCGGGCAGCAACTATAGACAATAGAACGTTCAATTTACCCTGTAGAATTAATCCATACACAAAACCAATGGATTTGACTTCAAGATGCAGAACGGATCGTGTTCGAGTTCTTAATTATTCAGCACGACGGGCGGGTTTAAAAATGACTCAGGCAGACTGAGGGGAAATATTTTGTCGAAATAAAAATAATTAAACTTATAATTTTCAATTGATTAATATTTTTATGAGTGTACCCTATTTCATTTTTATTTTTTCATATTTTTTTATGAATTGAATATGAATTTCATGTTATGAATTGCTCCGCACAACGGGCGGGTTTTAATGCTATATATATACACAAAGAAGAAATTATCTGTCTGTCTGTGTATGTATGCTTGAATATGAGGTGACATAATTGCGCTGGTTCATGGTTCGCTGGTTCAATGATCAGGGGCTTGAAACGCAAACGAAGCGATGGCTCATTTTTATGAATTAAAAATGTCCCGCGGGCAGCAATAAAACGTTCAATTTCACCGTATAGAATGAATTCATAAACAAAACTAATGGATTTGACTTCAAGAACCAGAACGGATGGTGTTCGAGTTCTAAATTATTCCTCACGTCGGGCGGGTTTAAATATGAGGCGGGTTGAGTGAAAATATTTTGTCAAAATAAAATTAAAAATAATGAAATTTAGACTTCTTAATTGATTAAGGTCTTCATAAGTTTGCCTTATTTATTTTTAATTTGCAATATTTTTATGAATTGTTCCGCACAACGGGCGGGTTTTAATGCTAGTATATATATATATATATATATATATATATATATATATATATATATATATAGATTTGAACCCACCCGTCGTGCGGAACAATTCATAAAGTAAAATTCATATTCAATCCATAAAATAAACTGAATACAAATAAAAAAGCACCTGTAAATAAAATATAACCTGTATATACGTTCACCAATAAAAAACTCTAAGTCTAAACATTTTTATTTTAAATTTGACAAAATATTATCCCTCAATCCGCCTCATATATGAATCTGCCCCTCGTGCGGAATAATTTAGAACACAACCACGTAACAAACAATGAATATGCTAGCATGTAAACCCGCCCGTCGTGCGGAACAATTCATACTATAAAATTTGTATTCAATTCATAAGATAAAAGGAATATGAATTAAAAATGAATGGAGTAAACCCATATAAAGTCTAAATTTCTATATTTTTATAATATTTTGACAAAATAGTTTGCCTAAATCGCCTCATATTTAGACCTGCCCGTCGTGCTGAATAATTCAGAACTCAGACTCAAAGAAATGAAAAGTGACTAAACTTCTGTATCATAATGTTTTCAAAATATATTTATAACTTAATATCACCATCTAGCATCAAAACCCGCCCGTTGTGCAGAACAATAAATAAAGTAAAATAAATATTGAATTAATAAAAAACGATTAGATATTAAAAAATAAAAAGTAAACCCATAAAAAGTCTTAAACAATAGAAAAGTCTAAATATGAATGTTTTATTTTAGATGTGGCAAAATGTTTTCCCTCAAACAGCCTCGTATTTAAACCCACCCGTCGTGCGGGACTATAAATAAAATATAATGAATCAAAAAGCAAAAAGCTTATCCAATAGAAAAATATATACTTGTAAATTCTTGTTTTAATTATTGACGAAGTTTTTTCCCTCAACACTGCTCAAATTCACACCCGTCCTTCGTGTGTAGTATTTCAGAAGTGTAACACTATCAAAACTATGAAACCTGCTGTCATCTCTATAATTACAGATTTATGCGTCCGCTAAAACAGCATATGCATATAGTTGGCATTGCATGATATTACAACCCATATCCTTATGCAACTTAAGCTTATGCAACTTGAAATTAAACCAATTAAATTATACAGTAAAATTCATTAGTTAACTTTGTTCCCAGTAGTATTTTATTCGCCCGTCGGGCGGAACAGTCCATGTGTAAATATTGAGGACAATAAAGCCTTTCTATTCAGTATAGTGTAGTATTAATTAAACTGTACTCAATAAAACCACACCATCCATGCTTGGAGCTAATATGCTGAATTCTTAATTGTGATTGGGCTTCAGTGAAATTTAATCGGTGTATATTTCTGTGTAATCGCAAGTGCGCATAATAGCTGTAAAATTGGTAATATGTGCTTTTGACTTTACACCGCCGTAACTTCCTTCAGATACACTTTGGAAAATTACCAATTATACCGTATTGCAGAAAACAAGATTTCTAGCACGATGGTATAATACATTTTTATGTGTAACAAATACTTACTGGAGCGGAGCACCCGCGGAGCATTTTTATTTTTTTTTAAATATCTTTTTCAAATGAACCATTTGAAAAAATGAACTAAAAAATGGAAACACTTTTTTTAAACCCGCCCGTCGTGCGGAACAATTCATACAATAAAATTCATATTTGAAGTCAAATCCATTGGTTTTGTGTATGGATTAATTCTACAGGGGAAATTGAACGTTCTATTGTCTATAGCTGCTGCCCGCGGATCATTTTTATTTTTAAAAATTTACGTTTTTTCAAATGAACCATTTGAAAAAATGAACTTAAAAACACTTTTTTTAAACCCGCCCGTCGTGCGGAACAATTCATACAATAAAATTCATATCAAATCCATAAAATATAATGAATACAAATTGAAAACCAAAAAATGTAACCTATAAATATCTTAACCAATAGAAAAGTCTGAAAGTGAATATTTTTGTTCTTATTTTGACAAATATTATCCCTCAATCCGCCTGATATATAAATCTGCCTGTCGTGTGGTATAATTCAGAACACAAACACGAAACAAACAATGAAAGATGATGAAATCTTTTCATCAGAATGCTTCCAAAGTATATTTATTACTTAACATCATTCCCCAATATCATTTGCTTAAGTACTATTTTACTTTTACCGCTATAATATTTATTGCTCAAATATATATATTTCCGCTATCATTAAAACCCAATATAACCTGAGTCAAACCTACCCAACCCAGCCCAACCATCCAATCTTGACCGCACTCAGCCTAGTCTGAGGTGATTTAACTTATTAGTTTGTGATCACAAAATATATTGATGCGGTCATAATTTGTAATCAGAAGACTGAGATTATCTGCCCCAGGGGTCCCAAACACGCGGCCCACCAATACTTATCTCTCAACCCGCCAATATAGTATCGGGACCAAACTGTAAGGCAGCTAAATTCACATTTGTTGCATAATACGATATAATTATACACCATTATCATATTATCTCATAGTTCCTGGTTAATGCTTCCACTAATGCATCATATTCATACAGTTGTCATTTTTTGGATTACACCGATATTACAGCCCTTGATATTACAGCCGATATTATATTATGCAATCTATATTCTGCTACGTATTATTCCTAATACATATATCATCAGATCGCAAAATATATTTAAAGGTTCACATCATTCTCCAAAATCATTTGCTTAAGAGCTATTCTACTTTTATCGCTAGAATATTTACTGCTAGCAAAATATCATATACCTCGCTATCATTTAAACCCACTCTTTATAGATACATTTAATTCGCCCGTCGTGCGGAACAGTTCATAAAGTATAATTAATATTCAATTCATAAAAAAATTAGTGCAAATTGAAAAAGAAAAACTAACCCATAGGAAAGTTTTAGCCAATATAAAAGTCTAAATGTGAAATTTATGTTTCAATTTAGAAAACATGTTTTTCCACAACCCGCCTCATATTTAAAGCTGCCCGTCGTGCGGAATAATTCCAAACTCAAACACGAAACAAACACAAAGAAAATTGATGATAAACGATTAATTGAAAAAGTCAAATTTGTAAATTCTTGTTTTAATTATTGACGATGTTTTTCCCTCAACACTGCTCAAATTCACACCCGTCCTTCGTGTGTAGTAATTCAGAAGTGTAACACTATCAAAACAATGCAACCTTCTGTCATCTCTATAATTCCAGGTTAATGCTTCCGCTAAAACAGCATAAGTTGGCATTACATGATATTGCAATCCATATCCTTATGCAGCTTATGCTTATGCAGCTTGAAATTAAACCAATTAAATTACACAGTTAAATTCAGTAGTTTACTTTGTTCCCAATAGCATTTTACCCGCCCGTCGTGCGGAACGTTATTGAGGACAATAAAGCCTTTATATTCAGTATAGTGTAGCATTAATTAAACTGTACGGAATAAAACCACACCATCCATGCTTGGAGATAATATGATGCATTCTTAATTGTGATTGGGCTTCAGTGAAATTTAATCGGTGTATATTCCTGTGTAATCGCAAGTGCGCATAATAGCTGTCAAATTGGCAATATGTCCTTTTGAATTTACAACCCCGTAACTTCCTTTAGATACCCTTTGAAAAATTACAAATTATACCGTATTGTAGAAAACAAGATTTCTAGCACGATGGTATAATTTATTTTCATGTATAACAAATAGTTACTGATAAATAGTAGAAAAATGAATAAATTTTAGTCGCCCGGTGTTCAAGTGTAATTTTGGATGTATTTGAGAATTTTGCCAATTTTACACGTTTTTTGTATCATTTGTGGGTATAAATTATAGCTTATCTTGTAGAACACAAAATTATCTACACAGTAGTATGTTCCTGTGTAATCGCAAGTGCGCATAATAGCTGTCAAATTGGCAAAATGTCCTTTTGACTTTACACCCCCGTAACTTCCTTCAAATACACTTTGGAAAATTAAACATTATACCGTATTGTAGAAAACAAAATTTTTAGCACGATGGTATAATTTATTTTAATGTGTAACAAATAGTTACTGAGAAATAGTAGAAAAATTAATTAATTTTAGACGCCCTGTGTTCAAGTGTAATTTTGGACGTATTTGAGAATTTTGCCAATTTTACACGTTTTTTGTATCATTTGTGGGTATAAATTATAACTTTTCTTGTAGAACACAAAAAAATTATCTACACAATAGTATAGTTTTTATAGCTGTACCATTGCTGGTTTATGAGGAATAGATAGCGGAATATTGACCAAAATATTCACGTATTTTTTGCTAATTTTGCATTTTTGCCTTTTTGTCATTTACACTTCACACCGCCGCAACTTTTTTTCAATACACTTTGGAAAATTAAAAATTATACCGTGTTGTAGAAAACAAAATTCCCAGCATGATGGTATTATTTATTTAGATGTGTGATAATCAGTTTTTGGGAAATAGAGAAAAAAGTATAGAAAATCGGACGCGTGGAGTATAAATAAAATTTTGAATGTATATTGAATATTTTTCCATTTTACATGTTTTATATTTAATTTTTGGGTATAAATTGTAATTCGTTGAGTAGAACAAACAAATTTCTACACAGTGGTATAATTTGTATAGTTGTACCATTGCTGGTTTAGGAGGAGTAGTCCTCAGAAAATTGACCAACATTTTCGCATTTTTCAGGGTTCATTTTGTCTTTTCACCGCTATAAACTTTTTTGGTTTCATTTTTAAGATTTAAAATTTAGTGTAAAGTGTAGACAAAAAATTTCCAAGATGATGGTATAAATTTTTAGCGAGTACGCCAAGTGATGTCCGAGTATAGACTAGCATTTAAACCCGCCCGTTGTGCGGAGGAATTCATAAAATGGAATTAAGATTCATAAAAAATATTCCTAATTTAAAAAGAAAATGAAAACTCATAAGTGTCTATACTCAATAGAAAAGTCCAAGTGTGAATATTAATATTTTTATTTTTAAATAATGTTTTCCCTCAACCCGTCTCATATATAAACCCAACCATTGTGCGGAATAATTCAGAACACAAACATGTAACAAACAATGCAAATTCTAGCATGGAAACCCGCCCGTCGTGCGAAACAGTTCATACTATTAAATTTGTATTCAATTCATAAGAGAAAACAAATATGAATTAAAAAAGATTTGAGTAAACCCAAAAAAATCCTATTTAAACCTGCCCGTCGTGCTGAATAATTCATAACTCAGACACAAAACAATGAAAAATGACTAATTTTTTTATCATAATGTTTTCAAAATATATTTATAACTCAACATCACCATCTAGCATTAAAACCCGCCCTTTGTGCCGAACAATAAATAAAGTAAAATGAATATTGAATTAATAAAAAATGATTAGAAATTAAAAAAGAAAAAGTAAACCCATAAAAAGTCTTAACCAATAGAAAAGTCTAAATGTGAATGTTTTATTTTAGATGTGGCAAAATATTTTCCCTCGAACTGCCTCGTATTTAAACCCGCCCGTCGTGCGGAACTATAAATAGAATATAATGAATCAAAAAGCAAAAATCTTATCCAAAGGAAAAATATAAATTTGTAAATTCTTGTTTTAATTATTCACGAAGTTTTTTTCCTCAACAGTGCTCAAGTTCACACCCATCCTTCGTGTGTAGTAATTCAGAAGTGTAACACTATCAAAACAATGAAACCTTCTGTCATCTCTATAATTCCAGATTTATGCGTCCTCTAAAACAGCATATTCATATAGTTGGCATTGCATGATATTACAACCCATATCCTTATGCAACTTGAGCTTATGCAACTTGAAATTAAACCAATTAAATTATACAGTAAAATCCAGTAGTTAACTTTGTTCCCAGTGTTCCCAAAAATTCGAGCACAATGGTATAATTTATTTTTATGTGTAACAAATAGTTACTGAGAAATAGTAGGAAAATGAATTAATTTTAGTCGCCCGGTGTTCAAGTGTAATTTCGGATGAATTTGAGAATTTTGCCAATTTTACACGTTTTTTGTATCATTTGTGGGTATAAATTATAGCTTATCTTGTAGAAAAAAAAATTATCGACACAGTAGTATATTCCTGTGTAATCGCAAGTGCATAAATTGTGACTGGACTTCAGCGAAATTATATCAGTGTATATTCATGTGTAATCGCAACTGCGCATAATAGCTGTCAAACTGGCAACATGACATTTTGACTTTACACCGCCGTAACTTCCTTCAGATACACTTTGGAAAATTAAAAATTATACCGTATTGTAGAAAACAAAATTTCTAGCACGATGGTATAATTTATTTTAATGTGTGACAAACAGTTCCTGAGAAATAGGTAGAAAAATCTAATTAATTTTAGTCATCCGGTGTTTAAGTGTAATTTTGGATGTATTTGAGAATTTTGCCAATTTTACACGTTTTTTGTATCATTTGTGGGTATAAATTATAGCTTATCTTGTAGAACACAAAATTTTCTACACAGTAGTATATTCCTGTGTAATCGCAAGTGCGCATAATAGCTGATAAATTGGCAACATGACATTTTGAATGTACACCGCTGTAACTTCCTTCAGATACACTTTGAAAAATAAAAAATTATACCGTTTTGTTGAAAAAAAATTTCGAGCACGATGATATAATTTATTTTAATGTGTGACGAACAGTTTCTGAGAAATAGATAGAAAAATGAATAAACTTTAGTCACCCGGTGTTCAAGTGTCATTTTGGATGTATTTGAGAATTTTGCCAATTTTACACGTTTTTTGTATCATTTGCGGGTACAAATTATAACTTTTCTTGTAGAACACAAAATTATCTACACAATAGTATAATTATATAGCTGTACCATTGCTGGTTTATGAGGAATAGATAGCGAAATATTGACCAAAATATTCACGTTTTTGTGCTAATTTTGCCTTTTTGACTTTGTCATTTACACTTCACACCGCCGTAACTTTTTTTCAATACACTATGGAAGATTAAAAATTATACCGTGTTGTAGAAAAGAAAATTCCCAGCATGATGGTATTATTTATTTAGATGTGTGATAATTCCTTTTTGAGAAATAAAGAAAAAAGTATAGAAAATCGGACGCGTTGAGTTTAAATAAAATTTTGAATGTATATTGAATTTTTTTCCATTTTACATGTTTTATATTCAATTTTTGGGTATGATTTACAATTTGATGAGTAGAACACAAACTTTTCTACACAGTGGTATATTTTTTATAGTTGTACCATTGCTGGTTTAGGAAAAGTAGTCTTCAGAAAATTGACAAAAATTTTCGCATTTTTCAGGGTTCATTTTAACTTTTCACCGCTATAACTTTTTTTGGTTTAATTTTTAAAATTAAAACTTTAGCCTACAGTGTAGACAAAAAAAATTCCAGCATGATGGTATAAATTGTTAGCGGGTACGCCAAGTGATGGCCGGGTAGCAGTTGATAGAATATGGACCAAGGAGGGTGGGACACACAGACAGACACACAGACAGAGGATCTCTTTTATATATATAGATATATCTATATACAGACACAGACAGACACAGACACAGACAGAGGATCTCTTTTATATATATAGATATATCTATATATATCTATATATCTATATATCTGTCTGTCTGTCTGTCTGTCTGTCTGTGTGTTTGTCTGTCCCACCCTCCTTGGTCACATTTTCAGCAAGCTGCTACTCGGTAACCACTTAATGTACCCGCCAACAATTTATACCATTACGTTTGAAATTTTCTTGTCTACACGATAGGATAAATTTAAAATTTAAAAATAAAACCAAAAAAAGTTATCGCGGTGAAAAGACAAAATGAACCCTGAAAAATGCGAAAATTTTGGTCAATATTCCTACATTTACTCCTCATAAACCAGAAATGGTACAGCCAAACAGATTATACCACTGTGTAGAAAATATTTTGTTCTACACGATAGGCTATAATTCATATCCAAAAATTTAATATAAAATATGTAAAAATGACAAAATTTCAGTCTACATTCAAAATTATATTTAAGCTCGACGCGTCCGATTTTCTGTACTTTTTTCTCTATTTCTCAGCAACTAACTATGACACATCTAAATAAATATTACCATCATGCTGGGAATTTTGTTTTCTACAGCACGGTATAATTTTTAATTTTCCAGAGTGTATTAAAAAAAGTTACGGCGGTGTGAAGTCAAAATGACAAAGTCAAAAATGCAAAATTAGCACTGGAAACCGTGAATATTTTGGTAAATATTCCGCTATCTATTCCTCATAAACCAGCAATGGTACAGCTATAAAAATTTAACTATTGTGTAGAGAATTTTTTGTTCTACAAGAAATATTCTAATTTATACCCACAAATGATACAAAAAACGTGTAAATTGGCAAAATTCTCAAATACATCCAAAATTACACTTGAACACCGGGTGACTAAAATTAATTCATTTTTCTACTATTTCTCAGTAACTATCTGTCACACATCAAAATGAATTATACCATCGTGCTAGAAATCTTGTCTTCTACAATACGGTATAATTCTTCATTTTCCAAAGTATATCTTAAGGAAGTTACGGCGGTGTAAAGTTAAAAGGACATATTGCCAATTTGACAGCTATTATGCGCAATTGCGATTACACAGGAATATACTACTGTGTAGAAAATTTTGTGTTCTACAAGAAAAGGTGTAATTTATACCCACAAATGGTACAAAAACGTGTAAAATTGGCAAAGTTCTCAAATACATCCAAAATTACACTTGAACACCGGGTGACTACAATTTATTCATTTTTATACCCATTTCTCAGGAACTGTTTGTCATAAATTAAAATTAATTATACCATCGTGCTAGAAATTTTGTTTTCTACAGTACGGTATAATTTTTAATTTTCCAAAGTGTATCTGAAGGAAGTTACGGCGGTGTAAAGTCAAAATGTCATGTTGCCAATTTGACAGCTATTATGCGTACTTGCGATTACACATGAATATACACTGATTAAATTTCACTGAAGTCCAATCACAATTTACGCACTTGCGATTACACAGGAATATACTACTGTGTAGAGAATTTTGTGTTCTACAAGATAAGCTATAATTTATACCCACAAATGATACAAAAAACGTGTAAAATTGGCAAAATTCTCAAATACATCCAAAATTACACTTGAACACCGGGTGACTAAAATTAATTCATTTTTCTACTATTTCTCAGTAACTATTTGTTACACATAAAAATAAATTATACCATCGTTCTAGAAATCTTGTCTTCTACAATACGGTATAATTTGTAATTTTCCAAAGGGTATCTGAAGGAAGTTACGGCGGTGTAAAGTCAAAAGGACATATTGCCAATTTGACAGCTATTATGCGCACTTGCGATTACACAGGAATATACACCGATTAAATTTCACTGAAGCCCAATCACAATTAAGAATGCATCATATTATCTCCAAGCATGGATGGTGTGGTTTTATTGCGTACAGTTTAATTAATGCTACACTCTACTGAATATAAAGGCTTTATTGTCCTCAATAACGTTCCGCACGACGGGCGGGTAAAATGCTATTGGGAACAAAGTAAACTACTGAATTTAACTGTGTAATTTAATTGGTTTAATTTCAAGTTGCATAAGCATAAGTTGCATTAGGATATGGGTTGCAATATCATGTAATGCCAACTTATGCTGTTTTAGCGGAAGCATTAACCTGGAATTATAGAGATGACAGAAGGTTGCATTGTTTTGATAGTGTTGTGGAAAAACATGTTTTCTAAATTGAAACATAAATTTCACATTTAGACTTTTATATTAGCTATAACTTTCCTGTGGGTTTGTTTTTCTTTTTCAATTTGCACTAATTTTTTTATGAATTGAATATTAATTATATTTTATGAACTGTTGCGCACGACGGGCGAATTAAATGTATCTATAAAGAGTGGGATTTAATGATAGCGAGGTATATGATATTTTGCTAGCAGTAAATATTCTAGCGATAAAAGTAGGATAGCTCTTCAGCAAATGATTTTGGAGAATGATGTGAACCTTTAAATATATTTTGCGATCTGATGATATATGTATTAGGAATAATACGTAGCAGAATATAGATTGCATAATATAATATCGGCTGTAATATCAAGGGTTGTAATATCGGTTTAATCCAAAAAATAACAACTGTATGAATATGATGCATTAGTGGAAGCATTAACCGGGAATTATGAGATAATATGATAATGGTGTATAATTATATCGCAATATGCAAAAAATGTGAATTTAGCTGCCTTAGAAAATGAAAACTCATAAGTGTCTTACTCAATAGAAAAGTCCAAGTGTTAATATTTTTATTTTTATTTTGACATAATATTTTCCCTCAACCCGCCTCATATATAAACCCACCCATTGTGCGGAATAATTCAGAACACAAACACGTAACAAACAATGAAAATTCTAGCATGTAAACCCACCCGTCGTGCGAAACACTTCATACTATTAAATTTGTATTCAATTCATAAGAGAAAAGGAATATGAATTAAAAAAGAGTGGAGTAAACCCATAAAAAGTCTAAATTTCTATATTTCTATATTTATTTTCACAAAATAGTTTGCCTAAGCCGCCTCATATATATACATGCCCGTCGTGCTGAATAATTCAGAACTTAGACACGAAACAATGAAAAATGACTACACTTTTTCATCATAATTTTTCCAAAATATTTTTATAACTTAACATCACCGTCTAGCATTGAAACCCGCCAGTTGTGCGGAGCAATTCATAAAATGAAATTCATATTTAATTCATAAACATATTGCAAATTAAAAAAGAAACAGATATACTCATTAAAATCTTACTCAATTGAAAAGTCTGAATTTTATTATTTTTATTTTTATTTTGACAACATATTTTCCTTTAACCCGCCTCATATTGAAACCCGCCCGTCGTGCTCAACAATTCATAAAATAAACTGCATATTCAATCCATAGAATAAAGTGTATAAAAATTTAAAAGCAAAAAATTTAACCTGTAAATACGTTCACCAATATAAACTCTAAATGTGAATATTTTATATAATATTTAATCCACCTCATATTTAAGCCTACCCGTCGTGCGGAATAATTCAGAACACTAACACGTACAAAACAATGAAAATTCTAGCATGTAAACCCGCCCGTCGTGCGAAACAGTTCATACTATTAAATTTGTATTCAATTCATAAGATAAAATAAATATGAATTAATAAAGAAAAGAGTAAACCCAAAAAAATCCCATTTAAACCTGTCCGTCGTGCTGAATAATTCAGAACTCTGACACTAAACAATGAAAAATGACTAATTTTTCATCATTATGTTTTCAAAATATATTTATAACTCAACATCACCATCTAGCATTAAAACCCGCCCTTTGTGCAGAACAATAAATAGAGTAAAATGAATATTGAATTAAAAAAAAATTATTAGAAATTAAAAAAGAAAAAGTAAACCCATAAAATGTCATAACCAATAGAAAATTCTAAATGTGAATGTTTTTATTTTAGATTTGGCTAAATATTTTCCCTCGAACTGCCTCGTATTTAAACCCGCCCGTCGTGCGGAACTATAAATAGAATATAATGAATCAAAGAGCAAAAAGCTTATCCAATAGAAAAATATAAATTTGTAAATTCCTGTTTTAATTATTGACGAAGTTTTTTCCCTCAACACTGCTCAATTTCAAACCCGTCCTTCGCGTGTAGTAATTCAGAAGCGTAACACTATCGAAACAATGAAACTTTCTGTCATCTCTATAATTCCAGATTTATGCGTCCGCTAAAACAGCATATGCATATAGTTGGCATTGCATGATATTACAGCCCATACTCTTATGCAGCTTAAGCGTATGCAACTTGAAATTAAACCAATTAAATTACACAGTAAAATTCAGTAGTTTACTTTGTTCCCAGCAGCATTTTATTCGCCCGTCGTCATTAATTAAACTGTACGCAATAAAACCACACCATCCATGCTTGGAGCTAATATGATGCATTCTTAATCGTGATTGGGCTTCAGTGAAATTTAATCAGTGTATATTCCTGTGTAATCGCAAGTGGGCATAATAGCTGTCAAATTGGCAATATGTCCTTTTGACTTTACACCGTCGTAACTACCTTCAGATACACTTTGGAAAATAACAAGTTATACCGTATTGTAGAAAACCAGTTTTTTAGCACGATGGTATAATTTATTTTTATGTGTAACAAATAGTTACTGAGAAATAGAAGAAAAATGAATTAATTTTAGTCGCCCGGTGTTCAAGTGTAATTTTGGATGTATTTGGGAATTTTGCCAATTTTACACGTTTTCTTGTATAATTTGTGGGTATAAATTATAGCTTATCTTGTAGAACACAAAATTATCTACACAGAAGTATATTCCTGTGTAATCGCAAGTGCGCATAATAGCTGTCAAATTGGCAATATGTCCTTTTAACTTTACACCGCCGCAACTTCCTTCAGATATACTTTGGAAAATTACAAATTATACCATATTGTAGAAAACAAGATTTCTAGCACGATGGTATAATTTATTTTTATGTATAACAAAGAGTTATTGAAAAATAGTAGAAAAATTAATAAATTTTAGTCGCCCGGTGTTCAAGTGAAATTTTTGATGTATTTGAGAATTTTGCCATTTTTACGTTTTTGGTATCATTTGTGGGTATAAATTAAAATATTTCTTGTAGAACACAAAATTATCTACACAATAGTATAATTTTTGTAACTGTAACTTTGCTGGTCTAGGAGGAATAGATAGTGAAATATTGACCAAAATATTCGCATTTTTAGTGCTAATTTTGCCTTTTTGACTTTGTCATTTTGTCTTCACACCGCCGTAACTTTTTCTTAATACGCTCTGGAAAATTAAAATTTATACCGTGCTGTAGAAAACAAAATTCCCAGCATGATGGTATTATTTATTTAGATGTGTGGTGTTTAGTTGCTGAGAAATAGAGAAAAAAGTATAGAAAATCGGACGCGTGGAGTATAAATATATTTATGAATGTTGATTGGAATTTTTTCCATTTACATGTTTACTGTTTCATTTTTGGGTATAAATTATAGCCTACCGAGTATAACAGAATATTTTCTACACAGTGGTATAATCTGTTTGGCTGAACCATTTCTGGTTTATAAGGAGTAGAAGTAGGAATATTGACCAAAATTTTCGCATTTTTCAGGGTTCATTTTGTCTTTTCACCGCGATAACTTTTTTTGGTTTTATTTTAAAATTTCAAATTTATCCTATCGTGTAGACAAGAAAATTTCCAACGTAATGGTATAAATTGTTGGCGGGTACACTAAGTGGTTATCGAGTAGCAGCTTGCTGAAAATGGACCAAGGAGGGTGGGACAGACAAACAGACAGACAGACAGACAGACAGACAGACAGACAGAGGATCTCTTTTATATAGATAGATAGATATAGCATTAAAACCCGCCCGTTGTGCGGAGCAATTCATAATATGAAATTCATATTCAATTCGTAAAAAAATATGGAAAAATAAAAATGAAATAGGGTACACTCATAAAAATATTAATCAATTGAAAATTATAAGTTTAATTATTTTTATTTCGACAAAATATTTCCCCTCAGTCCGCCTGAGTCATTTTTAAACCCGCCCGTCGTGCTGAATAATTCAGAACTCGAACACGATCCGTTCTGGATCTTGAAGTCAAATCCATTGGTTTTGTGTATGAATCAATTCTACAGGGTAAATTGAACGTTCTATTGTCTATAGTTGCTGCCCGCGGAGCATTTTTATTTGTAAAAAAATACCTTTTTTAAATAAACCATTTGAAAAAAATGAACTAAAAAATGGAAACACCTTTTTTAAACCCGCCCGTCGTGGGGAACAATTCATACAATAAAATTCATATTTGAAGTCAAATCCATTGGTTTTGTGTATGGATTAATTCTACAGGGAAAATTAAACGTTCTATTGTCTATAGTTGCTGCCCGCGGAACATTTTTATTTTTAAAAGAAATTACCTTTTTTTAAATGAACCATTTGAAAAAAATGATCTAAAAACACTTTTTTAAACCCACCCGTCGTGCGGAACAATTCATACAATAAAATTCATATCAAATCCATAAAATATAATGAATACAAATTGAAAACCAAAAAATGTAACCTATAAATATCTTAACCAATAGAAAAGTCTAAATGTGAATATTTTTGTTCTTATTTTGACAAATATTATCCCTCAACCCGCCTGATATATAAATCTGCCCGTCGTGTGGTATAATTCAGAACACAAACACGAAACAAACAATGAAAGATGATGAAATCTTTTCATCAGAATGTTTCCAAACTATATTTATTACTTAACATCATTCCCCAATATCATTTGCTTAAGTACTATTTCACTTTTACCGTTATAATATTTATTGTTAAACTTTATATATTTTCCGCTATCATTAAAACCCAATATAACCTGAGTCAAACCTACCCAACCCAACCCAACCATTCAATCTTGACCGCTCTCAGCCTAGTCTGAGGTGATTTAACTTATTAGTTTGTGATCACAAAATATACTGATGCGATCATAATTTGTAATCAGAAGACTGAGATTATCTACCCCAGGGGTCCCAAACACGCGGCCCACCAATACTTTTCTCTCAACCCGCCAATATAGTATCGGGACCAAACTGTAAGGTAGCTAAATTCACATTTGTTGCATAATGCGATATAATTATACACCATTATCATATTATCTCATAATTCCCGGTTAATGCTTCCACTAATGCATCATATTCATACAGTTGTTATTTTTTGGATTACACCGATAATACAGCCCTTGATATTACTGGTTTATGAGGAATAGATAGCGGAATATTTACCAAAATATTCACGGTTTCCAGTGCTAATTTCGCCTTTTTGACTTTGTCATTTTGACTTCACACCGCCGTAACTTTTTTTTAATACACTCTGGAAAATTAAAAATTATACCGTGCTGTAGAAAACAAAATTCCCAGCATGATGGTAATATTTATTTAGATGTGTCATAGTTAGTTGCTGAGAAATAGAGAAAAAAGTACAGAAAATCGGACGCGTCGAGCTTAAATATAGTTTTGAATGTAGACTGAAATTTTGTCATTTTTACATATTTTATATTTAATTTTTGGATATGAATTATAACTTATTGTGTAGAACAGAATATTTTCTACACAGTGGTATAATCTGTTTGGCTGAACCATTTCTGGTTTATAAGGAGTAGATGTAGGAATATTGACCAAAATTTTCGCATTTTTCAGGGTTCATTTTGTCTTTTCACCGCGATAACTTTTTTTGGTTTTATTTTAAAATTTCAAATTTATCCTATCGTGTAGACAAGAAAATTTCCAACGTAATGGTATAAATTGTTGGCGGGTACATTAAGTGGTTACCGAGTAACAGCCTGCTGAAAATGTGACCAAGGAGGGTGGGACAGACAAACACACAGACAGACAGACAGACAGACAGACTGACAGAGGATCTCTTTTATATATATAGACTAGCATTAAAACCCGCCCGTTGTGCGGAACAATTCATAAAAATATTGCAAATTAAAAATAAATAAGGCAGACTCATGAAGACCTTAATCAATTAAAAAGTCTAAATTTCATTATTTTTAATTTTATTTTGACAAAATATTTTCACTCAACCCGCCTCATATTTAAACCCGCCCGACGTGAGGAATAATTCAGAACTCGAACACCATCCGTTATGGTTCTTGAAGTCAAATCCATTAGTTTTGTATATGAATTCATTCTATACGGTGAAATTGAACGTTTCAGTGCTGCCCGCGGGACATTTTTATTTCATAAAAATGAGCCATCGCTTCGTTTGCGTTTCAAGCCCCTGATCATTGAACCAGCGAACCATGAACCAGCGCAATTATGTCACCTCATATTCAAGCATACATACACAGACAGACAGATAATTTCTTCTTTATGTATATATATATATATATAGCATTAAAACCCGCCCGTTGTGCGGAGCAATTCATAACATGAGATTCATATTCAATTCATAAAAAAATATGGAAAAATAAAAATGAAATAGGGTACACTCATAAAAATATTAATCAATTGAAAATTATAAGTTTAATTATTTTTATTTCGACAAAATGTTTCCCCTCAGTCCGTCTGAGTCATTTTTAAACCCGCCGTCGTGCTGAATAATTAAGAACTCGAACACGATCCGTTATGGATCTTGAAGTCAAATCCATTGGTTTTGTGCATGGATTAATTGTACAGGGTAAATTGAACGTTCTATTGTCTATAGTTGCTGCCCGCGGAACATTTTTATTTATAAAAAATTTTTTTTTTTTTAAATGAACCATTTGAAAAAATGATCTAAAAACACTTTTTTAAACCCACCCGTCGTGCGGAACAATTCATACAATAAAAGTCATATCAAATCCATAAAATATAATGAATACAAATTGAAAACCAAAAAATGTAACCTATAAATATCTTAACCAATAGAAAAGTCTAAATGTGAATATTTTTGTTCTTATTCTGACAAATATTATCCCTCAACCCGCCTGATATATAAATCTGCCCGTCGTGTGGTATAATTCATAACAAAAACACGAAACAAACAATGAAAGATGATGAAATCTTTTCATCAGAATGTTTCCAAACTATATTTATTACTTAACATCATTCCCCAATATCATTTGCTTAAGTACTATTTCATTTTTACCGCTATAATATTTATTGTTAAAATTTATATATTTTCCGCTATCATTAAAACCCAATATAACCTGAGTCAAACCTACCCAACCCAACCCAACCATTCAATCTTGACCGCTCTCAGCCTAGTCTGAGGTGATTTAACTTATTAGTTTGTGATCACAATTTGTAATCAGAAGACTGAGATTATATACCCCAGGGGTCCCAAACACGCGGCCCACCAATACTTTTCTCTCAACCCGCCAATATAATATCGGGACCAAACTGTAAGGCAGCTAAATTCACATTTGCTGCATAATGCGATATAATTATACACCATTATCATATTATCTCATAATTCCCGGTTAATGCTTCCACTAATGCATCATATTCATACAGTTCCTATTTTTTGGATTACACCGTTTTACAGCCCTTGATAATACAGCCGATATTATATTATGCAATCTATATTCTGCTACGTATTATTCCTAATACATATATAATATCATCAGATCGCAAAATATATTTAAAGGTTCACATCATTCTCCAAAATCATTTGCTTAAGAGCTATTCTACTTTTATCGCTAGAATATTTACTGCTAGCAAAATATCATATACCTCGCTATCATTTAAGCCCACTCTTTATAGATACATTTAAGCCCGCCCGTCGTGCGGAACAGCTCATAAAATATAATTAATATTCAATTCATAAAAAAATTAGTGAAAATTTAAAAAGAAAAACAAACCCATAGGAACGTTTTAGCCAATATAAAAGTCTAAATGTGAAATTTATGTTTCAATTTAGAAAACGTGTTTTTCCACAACACGCCTCATATTTATAGCTGCCCGTCGTGCGGAATAATTCAGAACTCAAACACGAAACAAACACAAAGCATATTTATGAAATACGACCAACAGAAAAAGTCAAATTTGTAAATTCTTGTTTTAATTATTAACGATGTTTTTCCCTCAACACTGCTCAAATTCACACCCGTCCTTCGTGTGTAGTAATTCAGAAGTGTAACACTATCAAAACAATGAAACTTTCTGTCATCTCTATAATTCCAGATTTATGCGTCCGCTAAAACAGCATATTCATATAGTTGGCATTGCATGATATTACAACCCATATCCTTATGCAACTTGAAATTATACCAATGAAATTATACAGTAAAATTCAGTAGTTAACTTTGTTCCCAGTAGTATTTTACCCGCCCGTCGGGCGGAACAATTCATGTGTAAATATTGAGGACAATAAAGCCTTTCTATTCAGTATAGTTAATTAATTAAACTGTACCCAATAAAACCACACCATCCATGCTTGGAGCTAATATGATGCATTCTTAATTGTGATTGGGCTTCAGTGAAATTTAATCGGTGTATATTCCAGTGTAATCGCAAGTGCGCATAATAGCTGTCAAATTGGCAATATGTCCTTTTGACTTTACACCGCCGTAACTTCCTTCAGATACACTTTGGAAAATTACAAATTGTACCGTATTGTAGAAAACAAGATTTCTAGCACGATGGTATAATTTATTTATATGTGTAACAAATAGGTATTGAGAAATAGTAGAAAAATGAATTAATTATATTCGCCCGATGTTCAAGTGTAATTTTGGATGTATTTGAGAATTTTGCCAATTTTACACGTTTTTTTGTATCATTTGTGGGTATAAATTATACTTTTTCTTGTAGAACACAAAATTATCTACACAATAGTTAAATTTTTATAGCTATACCATTGCTGGTTTATGAGGAATAGATAGCGGAATATTTACCAAAATATTCACGGTTTCCAGTTCTAATTTTGCCTTTTTGACTTTGTCATTTTGACTTCACACCGCCGTAACTTTATCTTAATACGCTATGGAAAATTAAAATTTATACCGTGCTGTAGAAAACAAAATTCCCAGCATGATGGTATTATTTATTTAGATGTGTGATGTTTAGTTGCTGAGAAATAGAGAAAAAAGTACAGAAAATCGGACGCTTCGAGCTTAAATATAATTTTGAATGTAGACTGAAATTTTGTCATTTTTACATATTTTATATTTAATTTTTGGATATGAATTATAACCTACCGAGTAGAACAGAATATTTTCTACACAGTGGTATAATCTGTTTGGCTGTACCATTTCTGGTTTATGAAGAGTAGATGTAGGAATATTGACCACAATTTTCGCATTTTTCAGGGTTCATTTTGTCTTTTCACCGCGATAACTTTTTTTTGTTTTATTTTTAAAATTTAAAATTTATCCTATCGTGTAGACAAGAAGATTTCCAGCGTAATGGTATAAATTGTTGGCGGGTACATTAAGTGGTTATTGAGTAGCAGCTTGCTGAAAATGTGACCAAGGAGGGTGGGACAGACAAACACACAGACAGACAGACAGAGGATCTCTTTTATATATATAGATATATATATAAAAGAAATTATCTGTCTGTCTGTGTGCGTGTATGCTTGAATATGAGGTGACCTAACTGCGCGGGCTCAATGGTATTGATCAGGGGCTTCAAACGTAAACGAAGCGATGGATCATGTTAAAATATTATGTCAAAATATAAAAAAATATTCACACTTGGACTTTTCTATTGAGTAGGACACTTATGAGTTTTTTTTTTAATTTGTAATATTTCTATGAATATGAATTTTTATGAATATTAATTCTATTTATGAATTCCTCCGCACAACGGGCGGGTTTTAATGCTAGTATATATATATTTAGATCCAAAATGTATGGAGTACTCACGTGTCTGGTGGATAAATGATGTAAGATGAAGTTGAACTTCTTCAGACACAAGTATTTATTTTTTTACCACAACGCTTCGCCTTACGGCTTTATCAAGCAGTGATAACACATCGTCAACCATTGTAAGAAACCAAATTCACAAAAATATGTTAAAACACGTGATCATACATTAATTGGATATCTGACATAAAAATATATATATATATATACATGCATATATATATATATGCTCGTATATATTTATATATATGTATATATGTATATATATATATATATATATATATATATATATATATATATATATATATATATATATATATAGACCTTCATATATACCGAATCAATACAGTCTCAAAGACAGTCAACGATTGAAGAAGGAATGTGGAGCTTTCATAGAAAAATGTTCAGATACTATGAAAAGAGATGGCATCAAAAGAGAAACTATACAAGAATTCTCAGGTGGCATGATGAAGCTTCTAAAATGCAGTGATCAACTACTACCTCACCGAAAAACAAAAGAAGCTGAACAAATAAGGGACATAAAGAAGAGTGAAATTGTGATTACATCGACAGATAAAACTGGTCGTCTCATTGCAATGAAGGAAAATGAGTACGCACAAATGTTATCTGAAGCCACCGTTAATACAGAAAACTTTACGAAAATTCCAACGGTATTACCATCTACAAGACAGGTAAATTTCAATAGGAAACTTGGCACAATATCAAAAAAATACAAAAATAATGAACAAGTTGAAAAGTACATCAATAGCTTCAAATGCAGTTTTCCAATGCCGAGCAGTACGTACATTCTGCCCAAAGATCATAAAGAGGGACAACTAAGAGGGAGACCTATCGTCGCATCTATTGATGGACCTGCTACTAAATTGGCTCAGTCTTTTTCTAAGCAGTTGGACAGCTTCTTGGACGTTATTCCTGCACACATCAGAAGTACAAATGGTTTTCTTTCATGGATACAAACCATCCAGGAAACCGGAGTAAAGGGATTTGCATCTCTAGATGTGAAAAATCTATATGGAAATATTCCACGAAATTCGACAAAAGGAGAGCTCGGTCTATATGATGTGATGAGAATATTTTTGGAAAATAACGAATCAAAAGAAAACGTAATCTGCATGATAAAAACCGACGATGTTATAGAACTAATTCGTCTAGCAATGTCAAACGATGTTGTTATACATGACGGCAACAGCTATGAACAAACCAATGGATTGTCTATGGGTAATGCGATGGCTCCACAACTAGCGATCATATACGCTGATTATATTGAACGACAGATCCAAGCAAAGCTACCATACATCGTTCTGTGGAAACGCTTCATCGATGATATCTTTGTTGTGTGGTACGACGACATTGATCCTCAACATCTTCTTGAAGTCGCCAATTCTGTCTGTTCCTCCATACAATTCACAATGGAAGTTTCATCAGACAAATCCCTCCCATTCTTGGACTGCAAAGTGAAATACGATGGTGAACAATTCACAAGTGAACTTTATATGAAGCCGTTTCACAGTGGCTCTATTATGAACTGGCATTCCCATGGACCTAGGCAAGCAAAACATTCAGTTGCACATGGTGAATTTGTGAGGGCTTGTAGGAGGTCGATAACACCACAGGATATGAGCATATCGCTTGGCAAAGTAAAACAGCGTTTGAAACAAATAACTACCCCCATCATGCTATAAATCAAATTGGAAAAGGAGCCATAGAGTCAGAACGAAAACAAAAGAGAAATTTAGACAAGAATCTCTATTATTTGAAAATGCCATTTCTCGGGGAAGCGCACAAACGTCAATGTAAGGCTCTTCTAAGACACACAGGATTGTCTGATAAGATACCCAACGCGATGAAAAAATAACGCTGATAACGCTGAAGCGCTGCAACTGCATACTGATCTCCATCAGCCGAATCAAGAGACAGCTGACATCCGAGGTAATAAACAGACTAGTTGTTGCCCACATCTTCTCCAGAATACAGTACTGCATGTCTGTCTGGGGTGGGTTGTCAGAGTCTGACAAAGAGAAGATCAGCAGGATCATGCGGTTTGCCGCCCGCCTGACTTGTGGTCTAAGGAAGTACGACCATGTCACGCCGGTTCTCAGGAGTCTCGGGTGGCCGACAGTTGAAGCCATGGTCAGAAACCGTGACCTAAAAAATGTAACGAGAGCCCTGCAAGAAGATCGCGCTCCGCCGTGTCTCACTGACATGTTTAGCAGGAGGAACAGCGTGTCAGCGCGTAGTACCCGTTCCACTGAATGTGGATTGTTGCACCTGCCCAGGGTCCGACTAGAGGCTACCAAACGCCATTTCAGGTGTCGCGCAGCGAGGACTTACAATGAGGTCGCCAGAAATTGAGCTTTATCCTTTTTATTTTTTTTACACTTCATTCCGTTTAATAGTTTTATTGTTTAGTTTTATAGTTTCCAATATCACCCTGCGTCGACTCCATCCATTTTTTATTATCAATTTTTTATATATACTCATTTTATCTTTAATTGTTGTTTTAATTGTATTGTAAATTGCCCATGTGTCATGTTCTAATTTGCATTGTAAATTGTCAATTAAAACCGTTTCGGATTGACAATATATGATGATGATACTGGTCGCGAGGTCTCACCAATGTAGATTTTTCCACATACCGTGCACACTATCTTATATATGACATTTTTCCGCCAACATAGTTTTCTTTCGGGACTCATGGATGTGGCACAGGTATCACATTGTGGTGCGCACCTGAAACGCTCTTTTGGTGGAGCGAAAATCCGCTTCAGCGGTCGACCCGGGTCGAACCACACCCGTATTTTCCCCTGGAGGCCTGTTCTCTTGATGAGGGAATAACATTGTCGGCGACTGCTCTCACCCAGATAAGGTAGTTTGATGAAATATTTGTCTTCCTTACTTTCAGCTTGCTTGTCTACTCTGATATCTCTAATTGTCTTGTTCTTGCTCCTTTTGATCACATAGTCGGGGTAGCCATTTTGTCTAAATCGGTTCTCAATGGTCTTAATGGAAGTCTGAAGTGTCGCCGGTGTAGTGGCAATATTAGACTCTGAAACATACGTAGATGGATTAAATTATTTTGTAGAACTTATGATCAATTTATGATCGATGCACTATTTAAAATGGGCATACTATACCATTTGTAGACAAAGCAGTTATTCATATTTTTGAGCTCATTACAGCCACGGCTAACTATTAATACTACTGCTTCTTGCTGTTGAAAAACGGCATCAACTGCGTCGTGAAAATATGTTCAAGAGAAGGTTAAATACAACAAAACTTATATAATTTTATATTATTTAAAGTTAATTTATGTGTCATTTAAATTAAATTTTACTGTTTTTCTAGTATCATATCTTTCTTAATATGAGTTTCATTTCATGATGCGACTTGTCGCAATCATGTCGCAATTGGAAAGGTCGTGTACTATAACAAGCCGATGAGCCTTTAAAACACTGATGATGACCAGTATATTCATATTCATTGACATTTCATTATTGCCAGCGCTCGCGTGCTTAATTGAACCCGTTTCTCATAATCCATGCTAATATCGGTGTTAATACGGAAGCCGCGACTACTCGATGCATACTGGTTTATAACGTGAAATAATATTGATATCTATCGCAAATACAAATCACAGTTTCATATTCATTGCTTCATTTATACTGCGCTAACACGACGAATGTTTGTTATATCAACCGGATATTTACGCCCGCGTTTTGACACCTAGGGTACGATGAGGGACGTTCTGTGTGAGTCGCGCTCGCTTCCCTTACTCGCTCTTTCACAGACGCATTCTATGCCCTCGGGCGTTTTGTCTCAAACGGCAAGTTTCAGCACCCTCTGTAGTAGGTCAACTTTTAGCTCCAGCACGAGTGTAACTTGTGTGCGCCTATGCTGCCTGCCGGATTAGCACGGCAGAGAGAGTATGGGAGCTCAAGGGTATTATGTCTCAAATAGACTGTTCCAAATGGGTCCATGTCCGATCAATGAACGCGACACATCGTCCTATAACTAGAGATGCAAAACCACTTTTTTCATGCGTTTTTTGCAAAAAATATTTTTAGGTTTTTTTTAGTTTTTTGTAGGTTTTTTTAGAATTAGCCCCATTTGTCATCGAATGATGAGTTTTAATAAATAGAAATGAGTTTAAATGATGTTTTGTACATCTTTACGTGCCTTATTTCAAAGATAATTCGATTATAGTATAAAAAACAAAAACATTTATCAATAAATATCCCAGGAGACTGTTTGAAAGTGCATCCGGGTCTGGTGGCTTAGGTTTTTTCATTGAGAAGACCCATGTTTTTTAAAGATGGTTTTAATGATGTGGATATCATTAAAATATCATTAACCTATGTTTTTTTTAAAAGAAGTCATGTTTTTTATTTTAAAATGCAATGATGTTTTTAAAACTCGTTTTAATTTCGTTTTATGAATGTACAGATTCATAAAATGTTGACAGCAGAACAAAACAAGTTATCCCACGAACACATTTTGCCCATTTAAATGGGCGTTTACTGACGTTCACAATTTCATCATTTTTGATGAAATTGTGGAAATTCGTGGAAGGATCTACTGTTGTGGTTTATTGCTTGTTTTATTCAAATTTGCATATCATATGGGAATTTAACAGGTCCTAATTTGATAGTTTTTGCTCAAGCCGAAATGGCTGGACGCATGTATGTTTTTGTTCTAATAATTTCGTAAATATTACGTCAAATTGTTTTTGAATTCGGGTAATGGTTCCTGAAATATGTCGTTTGGCAATGGAGTGTATTTATTTTCCTGTATTTAATTTTCTCCTACTTTTTCCATCAGCTAAAGTATAGCGCCCATTTTAATGGGCTCCATGGAGCTCTGCAAAATTCTAATGTATAAGCAATGTGCAGGGATAATTTTTGCTTCACTATAAGAGTGCGTTTAGAATATTTATAAATGCAGCCATGGATAATGTTGCAGGAATCCAAAAAATGTTGTAGAGGCGGTGAAATATGTGTTTGAATTGTCTGAAAAAGTATACGGTTCATGTGTGGAAGTTGTATTGGAGCATCCAAACGATGGGGAAAAATCAGACGTCGACGACTTGAGTGAGGATGTGGTCGTTGTTGATCAAAATAACATACGACTACTGGGAGCAAGGATTAACGCTCAGTCACCTCATGTGAAAATTGCTAGTCTCATTAGTGGAGAAGAACCCTCCTCCTCATGTACGACACCAAATTTTCGACATACATGAACAGACTGTCTCTGAGAGTGCAACGGACGATCCGCCAAAAATAAAAAAGAGGAAGTGCTCGAAAATGCATTATGAATGGGTCAAAAGTAATTTCACCGCATGTAGTAAAAACGAATCAGGCTTGAAATATGCACATACACCAAATATTGTGGCAAAATGAATTGACGAAGGGAAGTCACCAATCGACATTTTCAAGTTTTTTTGGGATGAAGATTTGATGCAACTTCTGGAATATGGAACAAATCGGTATCATCAGATGAACTTCGACAAAGAGTTGAATGTGACTATCGAAGAGCTATACCAAGTACTTGGCATATTCCTTCTATCTGGTTACAGCCCGGTCCTGAACCGACGGCTCTACTGGGCCAAACAAGCCGGCACAAGAAATACAGCGTGGAAGCAATGTGGAATGGCAATGAATCGTTTCGAGGAAATCGTAAAAAGCCTACATTTTGTTGGCAACACGAAGAAACGCTTTAGCGACAACACTTATAAGGTTTGAAGTCTTCTTGAACATTTTAACAAGCTGTTTCTCCATGTGCCTCACCCCTATCAATGACATGGGCCATTGACGAAGCCATGAAACCATACTATAGACAGCACAGCATGAATAAGTTCACCAGAGGAAAGCCAATCAGATTTGGGTACAAATTCTGGTGTCTCTGTTCTCGTGAAGGACTCCTTATATCCGAGTCCGCCCCTACGTGCCCAATCCGATACGGTGCTACAGGTGCCAACGTTTCGGACATACGAGCTCCCGCTGTAACCGTGCAGAGATCTGTGGACGTTGCTCATCCGAACGGCACACCGCTGCTGATTGCGACAATGAGTATTTCTGCGTCAATTGCAGTAGCAGCGGTCATGCGTCCTCGTAGCGTGACTGCCCGGAATGGCTGAAAGAAAAAGAAATTCTGGCTATCCGCGCTGCCCAGCGCTGGAATTTCGGCGAGGCGCGTGCTGTATATCGCAGCTCGCATCCATCAGGCCCGTCCTATGTCGGCGTAGTCACGAAGTCGGTTCAGCCTCCACAGTCTGTCGACACGTTTCTGGAGAAACTGACTGTTGGAGACTTCTTGAAGCTGGCGGGACGAATGGGTCTTAAGCTGGTCGTACATGAGGCTGACAGCCGTCAAACATAATCCACACCTGCTGATCGGTGGCCTGAGGAGGCTGCCGTGTCGCGGTCGCCAACGGCCGCACCCCAGCGGTCCCAGGCGTCCGCGACCCAGCGGCCTTAGACAGCCGCAACCCAGCGGCTTAAGGCGGTCGCTCCCTAGCAGCCTGAAAAAATTGCGGAGCGGCGACCCCAGCGGGTCGCCGATCGGCCGGTCAACCGGCCGATGGACAGTGCTGGGAAATCGGCAGCAATGCCCGTTAGTCAGGGCGGCAAAAAACCGGCCGCTCAGAAGGCTTCCAAGCCAGCAGAGCGGTCGTCTCCGAGCCGGAGGAAATCCGGAGACTGGACTGTAGTTCAACACAAGAGCCGCCATTCGGTCAAGTCAGCCTCGCCGAGGAGTGACCGGCGAGCATCTCCCGGTCACGAAGCGAGCGCGGTCCCTGCATCTCCGCGCTCGACGGCTGCTAGCGAACCGCCTTCCGCACACAACGGAGCGACTCCCACCACTGCCATGGAGGTGGAGAGTTCCTCTAAGCGGAAGCTCTCGGCTTCTCCAAGTGGGACCCCACCTGACGCGGAGAGAGCACGATCAGCCAAGCGATGTGATTAGGTACCTGTGCTACCTGGTTTTTAGTGTATATGTGCTTTTTTAACGGGAGTATTTATTTGTATTTTATTCTATTATATTTATTTTTATGTGTATTTTACAATGGAATATTAGAGGTATTAGACCGAATTTTAATGATTTACTGCATATTTTACACTCCCGACAACCATCGATTTTAGCAATACAGGAGACTAAGCTTTTAACTTCTTCGTATTTTAGTATTCAGGATTTAAATGTTTTTAGATATGATAATCCCAGCTCGACTATAGCCCATGGCGGGTTTAAGCTGGCTGTTTGCACCAGTGTACCCTGTCGCCGCCTGCATATTCAGTCAGATTTTCAGGTGGTTGCAGTTCGGTGCTGGCTGGGTGGTAGGTAGGTGAGTGTGTGCTCATTGTACCTGCCGCCTGGTCGCCCGTTCCCAAGGGCTGACGTCGAGTTTTTAATCACTTCACTTTCACCCTTTTTATATGTTTTGGGCGATTATAATGCTCACAGCCCTTTTTGGGGTTGTGATGCATATTGTAGCCGTGGTTTTATTATGGAGTATATTTTAACTGTATTAGACATAAGTATTTTAAACACAGTCACATATACGCATTGTACCATGCCATCTGGAAGCATGTCCGCTCTGGACCTCAGTCTGTGCAGTCCCAGTCTGCAGGCATCCACGAGCTGGACCGTTGAGAACAGTCTGTATGGGAGTGAACACTTTCCTATATGGATCTGTCTCAATGAGGTACCTAGGTAGGGAACACGACCACCGAGATGGAATTTCAAACGAGCTGATTGGGTCCGCTATGATTGCTTGACACTGGAAGCCATGGACAACCCCACACTTCGACCCAGCGTCGAAGATTTTACTGAGGCCATTGTCACCTGTGCAAAACAGAGCATTCCGCGTACGGCATCGCGTGCCCGGCGGCGTCCTGTTCCTTGGTGGACAGACGCGTGTTCTACGGCGTTGCGAGAGCGACGTCGTTGCTGGGGTCGCTTCCGGCGCAACAGCACGGTGGCAAACATGCCACCGTGCTTCCGCCACGCTCGCGCAAAAGCTCGATGGACCTTTCACGAGGCGAAGCTGGCCTCGTGGGTGTCCTATGTGTCCAGCATTAATCGGCATTGTGCTATATCCACCATATGGGACCGTATAAAGCGCATCTCTGGTAAGTACCGTCCCAATCCACTGCCTTCTCTGAAGATCAGTGGCTTGGACGTGATTAATCCGGAGCATGTTGCTGACGAAATTGGCCGATATTTAGCGGAGCGCTGTCGTGCAAACGTAGACGACCTTGATTTTGCAGCGATCAAACAGCAGTGCGAGGGAACACCCGATGATTTATCCACCTACTGTCAGCTGCCAATCAACAGCGGTTTTTCTGTAGCTGAGCTGAGAACAGCCTTGCGATCGCTTCGCGATGTTGCTGAAGGCCTTGATGAGGCTCACAACCTCATGCTGAAACACCTGTCGCCGGCTGTGCTGTCTACCCTGTTGCAGGTCTTCAATGATCTGTGGAGTGGTGGGCAGTTTCCAGCCTCCTGGCGACGAGCCATCGTGACACCCATCACGAAACAGGGCAAATCGGGCGATCACCCGTCTGACTATCGCCCGATATCGCTGACCTCCAGTCTCTGCAAGCTGTTTGAGAAAAGGGTTTGCAGACGGCTGGTATGGTTTCTTGAACGCGGTCGGCTGTTCAATGATGCTCAGTGAGGATTTCGCCATGGTCGCTCAACGTTAGACCACTTGGTGACCATCGACTCTCGCGTACGTGAAAGTTTCACGCGAGGTCACCACGTCGGGGCGATATTCTTTGACATCGAAAAGACATATGACACCACATGGCGACGTGGAATTCTTCGCAAACTGCATCGCTGTGGTGTCAGAGGCAGCATGGGGAAGTTCGTACACAATTTCTTTTTGCACCGCACATTCTGTGTGCGTGTGGGGAACTCCCTGTCTCGTCCGTTCGATCAAGCAGAAGGCGTTCCACAGGGTAGTGTGCTCAGCGTGGCCCTTTTTGTCATAATGATCAACGACATTTACAATCATTTGCCTCCCTCGATTGGACGGTCTCTATTTGTGGACGACTTCGCCGTATGGTGTTCTTCCCGCAGCACTGTTGCTGTCCATCGTCAACTGCAGCTGGCGGTGAATAAAATAGAGACTTGGGGAACGCGTAACGGCTTCCGCTCCTCGACGCCCAAAAGGGTCGGTGTACACTTCTGCCGCCGTCGAGGTGCCTGCCCTGACATGGAAGTGGAATTGTACGGCAGTGCTGTCTCATTCCAACGCACGGTTCGGTTATAGGGGTCACGTTGGACTCGCGCTTGACATACACCGACCATATTTCACAGCTGAGAACCACATGTCTAAAGGCACTGAATGTGCTGAAGACTGTTTCCCGCATGCGGAATGGAGCAGATAGACAGTCACTTCTCCTTCTGTACCGCTCGTTAGTCAGGTAGCGTCTCGATTACGCAAGCATCGTATATGATCTGGCTTCGGAGTCAGCAAAAAGCCGTTTGAATGTCGTACACCACGCAGGGATACGCATTGCCACCGGCGCGTTTCGCACGTCACCAATCGTCAGCCTCCTTGTTGAGGATGATGAGGCTCCGCTGGCACTCCGTCGTCAAGAGCTGGGCATGCGTTATTTTTGCAGGCTGGCAAGCACCCATGAAAACCCCGCGTATGACGTGGTATTTTCCCAGCATATGCCTGAGCAGCAGCACCTTCCAGGACCTCAGTGTTCTGTGCTGTTTTGCAGCAAAATGAAGGCACTGCTGGAGTCATGCGGGATGGGTGCTAACGATGTCCTCAGACAAGAATACACGGCGGAGTCACCCTGGGAATTGGTCACACCCGAGGTTGACGTCTGGCTAGCAGCTCTGCCGAAACACCGTACAGTGCCCAGTGTGCTTCGCTCAAACACACTGGAGCGAATTCATTCTTACGGACCGTATACTGCCGTGTACACTGATGGATCTAAGTCGGCCAGTGGTGTGGGTTGTGCGTTTGTAAGTGGAGGTACGTGCCGCTCGAGCACGCTGCCACCGAGCGCCTCCATTTACACGGCTGAACTTCACGCTATCCTGCTGGCTCTGGTTTTTATTGGCTCATCTTCGTTTTCATTGTTTGTAGTTTTATCTGACTGCCTTAGTGCTTTAACTTCATTATCGTCTTTCTCCTCACATCCTCTTATACAGAGGATATTTATCTCTCTTGACATCATCCACCACCAGGGCAAGCGTGTAAAGTTCTGCAGGACTCCGGTCCATATTGGTATTTTGGGCAACGAGCGAGCTGACAGAGCCTCAAAAAGAGCTGCTGAACGAGATTTATATTCATTTTATTTTCACTCTCCCATTCCGTATTCGGACTTTTATCCTATTATACATAGTTTTATCCGTTCTCGCTGGCAGCTCTGCTGGGACGAATGTGGTACTAACGAACTAAAAGCAGTGAAGCCCGAAATCGGACATTGGATGTGCTCTTATCGTCGGAAGAGGTCCGAGGAGGTGGCGCTCTGTCGTCTGCGTGTGGGTCACACGTACGACACGCATCGCCATCTTCTACTCGGACAACCTGAACCCACGTGCAGCGCATGTAATGCACGTCTCTCCGTGCAACACATGCTGGTGGAATGTCCATCATTCTCAGAGGCGCGTCAACGTTTTCTTGAATCCGTTCGGACTATTGACGAGGTTCTTGGACAGGAGCAATCGGCGGTCATAGAGGGCCGCATTTTTTAATTTTTACGGCTTTTGCCTTTTAAAATTATTTATTGATTTTTATTCTTCTGACTTTCATATTCATACCACTCACCCTCACGTATATTTATTTCATCGCTCCATTACGTCCATTACATTCATATGCATAGCTTTAGTTTAATTTAGACAGACTGGGGGGTGACATATGGTCCAAGAGGCCGGTGCACCCCAAAAACTCAATAAACAACAACAACAACAAACAAGGAAATTTTAGAAACTATTTTAAAGTAGCTTGTAAGCCTATTTTAAAGTAGCCAGCGACAGGTCAGACGTGGACCAATCATAAAGCCGAGAGTGGTCCACACAGCACAAGAGCATATTTAAATATGACTATAACATTAAATAATGCAAAGGAAAACTAATAGTAATTACAATAAATATATAATATAACATTACACCAATTTATACTAAAACAGCTCACAGTAATCAAAACACAAAACATAACAATGGACAGCGCAATTGGCGCATACCGCTTATTTGCGTCGCAACCACTCCAAATGAAACAACGTCACCACACTCCCTCCCCCAGAAGGGGAACTGCCAGCAAAAAACAGGATACAGATCTAGAACGGAGCGAAAAGAGAAAAACGGTGAACGAAAACAATGATGATGCGATGGCAGCGTGACGATGTGACGCGATCCGACGAAAAATTTCTAACCAGGATACGGAAGAAACATGGACGAAGTTGTGAATAGTCACCAGACGGCCATGTAAACGGTCCTGGAAAAAAATATATACTTGTGAAAAACTACAACGAACGATAAACCGAATGCAACTATCGACACGAGGAATCCCGGAACTAGAATTCTCTGGAAAAATACACTGAACAAAGAGTAGAACCTTGAAACACAAACAAAATACAAACAAACACACATGAACACAAACAAACACACATGAAGTTCCCGTACAAACACTGAACGTTAGAAGAGCTGGTATCAACACATGAAATACATAACACTTGAAATAATCACACAAGTCCGTACATCTATGATCCGTACGTACACCAACCAGGAAATCTCATGTATGCACACAACAATAACATAAGACAAGTTCACTATATACTCGCAAAAACAGGTACAATGTAACAAATGCAAACACGTTAGTACGCACACAACAGTTGTACGCATACAATAATGTGCACACACACGCGTAAACCAACGTGTGCGTACACATCGATAAATATGAGATATACACACGCACAGTCATAAATAAACATGCCTCTCCGTGTGCATGTGGGCGTAACATGAGCATACAAAATGTACACCTAACAACAATCGTATGCAAACATCTCAACAACAATAGAATCAAAAATAGAAAAACTGTGGTTCTCGCCGAAAACGAACAGTTTTACCGCTGCGCGTCTTCACGCGAGTATCGTGATGACCGCTGCGCGTCTTCACGCGAGTATCGTGATGACCGCTGCGCGTCTTCACGCGAGTATCGTGATGTCTGCTCGGCTCTTCTGACTGAGGTGAAACGTCAGCCGGCGCCTGAGTCTTGGGCGTGGTGTCAGCAGTGTCAGTGTGATGTGGTGCTACATGGTGTGACCTTACCGGTAGGACGGCCGGCTTCAGCCGGGCGACAGAGACGGTCTCGGTCGATCCTGATGGCAGCTCGACAGTAAACACTGCCGGGCCACGACGCACCAGACGATATGGCCCGCTGTACGGAGCATCCAGCGAATGCCGCACTCGGACCACACGGATCCACACGTGTTAACAGTGTTCCAGTTGGGATGGAACGTACTCCTGCGATCGCCCATGCCTTGTACCAGCAGACATTGATCGGAAATCCATCTCCGACATCCTTATCGCCAGCTCGCGAACAAAGCCACGCTGGTTGTCTGCAGAGTCGGCGTCGTCGAGAGCGATTCGAGGGCACATCAACTCAGTGCCGGTCACCGCACTGAAGGGAGACAAACCATGGCACGACGGAAGCATCCTCATGCCCATGAGTACGATTGGCAGTGCATCGAGCCATTCTTGACGTCGCGCTCGGATAGATGCCTTGAGTACCCGATGTCGGCGCTGGATAAAACCATTGCTCTGTGGATGGTAAGCCGTCGTGCGCAATCTGTAAAAACTGATGGTATTGGAGAGCTCTCTGATGAGGTCAGACTCAAATTGCGGACCGCGGTCGGTTACGACAAAAAGCGGTACACCGAAACGTGAGACCGCGAATTAACGAAAGCCATTGCAATCGTTTCTGCGGTGCAGTCAACCAGCGGTACGGCCTCGACCCTGCGTGTAGCGCGGTCAACACACGTCAACAGATAGCGGAAAGCGTTGGAAAACGGCTGGCCGCGCATAAGCTGCGGAGGCAGCGGGCCCACTATGTCGATGTGAACGGTTTGAAACCGTCCGCCCGACGCGACAAATGGCTTTGGGGTGGCATGGTATGTCGGTGAATTTTACTTTCCTGACAAGCAAGACACTCGGTCACCCAGCACTGCATATCTTTCACCAGCGACGGCCAGAAATAGCGGGATTTTGCGAGTGTCACGCTGGCTCTTTTGCCAGGGTGAGCCGTGTTGTGCAGGCTGGTGAAAATGGCGCGTCTGTGAGACAGTGGAACATACTGACGCGGGTGGCCGTGTGACGTCTCGCAGTACACCATGTGGTCGCCGCTTACGGGAAAAGGCTTCAGAGTGTGCTGAGCGACACACATGTCCGGATCAGCGGCCTGTGAAGCCGCCAGAGCAGGCAGATCCCACGCGTACACGGCGATACTGCACGCTGCGCGCGATAGGCAGTCCGCGACGACATTATCTGCGCCCCTGATAAAGTGCAGGTCGGCCACGTATTCAGTGAGCACCGCGGGATGGCGCTGTTGGCGATCCAGCTTGGCGGGGCGACGACTGTAAAAAGCACCGACCAAAGGTTTGTGGTCGGTGAACAAGATGGTACGGCCGCCTTGTATCGTGTGCTTAAAGTGCATAACGGCCATGCAGGCTGCCAGCAGCTCGCGGTCGAAAGCGGCATACTACTGCTGTGCGTGCGATAATTTCTTAGAAAAGAAATCGATCACATGAGGCGTACCATCCACTACCTGGTGCAGAGTGGCGCCAGCAGCGTGCGCGGAACAATCTGTGACCAGGTGGTAGTCGAAGGCAGTCGGATGGTGAGCTGCCAACAAACATGCGGCTGCCAGAGCTTGTTTCACTGCGTCGAATGCAGCTTCTCCTTCCTCGGACCACACAACCGCAGCATTCTGTTGGCATTTTCTTAACATTTCCGACAAAGGGTGCGATATCTCTGAAAAGTGCTGGACCATACGGCGATAAAACCCGGCCATACTTAGAAATCTACGCAATCCCGCAGTGTCCTTTGGCAGAGGAAATGCATGAATGGCCTCAAATCTGTGCTTCGGCGGGCCGATGCCCTCACCACTGATGGTTTGCCCGAGGAAATCTACCGACGTCCTGAAAAATGCGTATTTGTTGGCGGCGATACGAAGTTAATGTGAACTGAGGACGCGGACAAAATCGGTGAGATCAGAAACATGTCGATTTTCAGACTCGGAAAAAATTATGATATGATCAAGATATACAAAGACACAGGACAAGTGGCGAAAGATGGAGTCCATGAACCTCTGGAAAGTGGCTCCACTGTTACGCAGACCAAGAGGCATAAACAGATATTCAAAGAGCCCAAACGGTGTTGTGATCGCCGTTTTTCAATGTCGCTTGGTGCCATCGGAATATTATAAAAGGCGCGCACCAGATCAAGCGTACTGAAAACCATCTTGGCGTGTATGTGCGACGCCACCGCATGCATATGCGGCAGCGGGTAGCGGTCGAGGACTGTTGAGAACGCGGTAGTCACCCGTCACACGCCATTCGCCCGGGCTTCGTTTCGGAACAAGATGGAGCGGTGAAACCCACGGAGACTTCGACTGACGCACTATACCTTGTTCAAGTAGCTGGTCTAAGACTTGACGCGCTACCGCTTCTCGCTGCGGGCTGAGGCGGCGTGGTGAAGCGAGCGTTGGTGCAGAGCCCGTATCGATGGTGTGCCAAACAGCTGATGTATTTGCTATCGGTGGATGCTGAGACGTCGAGATGAGACACGGAAATTTCGACAGCAGCAGCTGCACACTCGGATGAACATCAGCTGCATCGTTGACAACAACACCGCACGTTTTCACAGAAGAAACTGAGCATTGAACAGATGAATCTGTGCTCGAATCGCGAATGCTGCGCCGACGACAATCCACGATCAAGTCGAAATGGGCCAACAAATCCTGGCCGAAGAGAGCTTGCATGACGTCGGCGACAATAAAATTCCAGTACAACTGACGACGGAGACAGCGTAGACACCTTCAAATGAACCTCGCCGTAAACTTGTATTGGTTACCTGCGGCTTCTGTCCGACGAAATACGACTGGAGACCTAGACCGGTGCTCGGCGATGTGGCAGGACTTCTGTTGAACGCATCGCGCACGCCAGCCGATGCGGAAACCCTAGCGGGCGCCGCCAGGCACGGTACAGTTGGTGTCGTTATGCCAAACGATGTTGACGCCAGCAGAGGAACCACTTCATCTGCCAATTTGGCCAATCCCGTCAATGAAAATTCCTTGTGCGAAGGCAGAGCCGGTCCGATAGCTGATGGGAGGGCCTGTACAAACTTGTGTCGAACAAGGTCATCCGATACCCCCACATTGCGAGCGGTTGTTTGCAGGTCAGCCATATAAATTGATGGTATTCCGCTCAGCGGCTGCTTCGATATGAGCTCTTCAAACAACTCCGGTCTGGAGCGTTCATACAGCTGAGTGACTTCTTCCCTGATGGTACTGTAGTTGCGCGTATTCAGACAACTGGGTGGAAGTTGAGTGATGACGTCCGGAGGAAGTGACGCCAGCACGTGGTCGAAACGCGTCCCGTCAACGGTGATATTTTGCAGCCTGAATTGCGCCTCCAAAATGTAAAACCAGCCTTCATCAGAATTGGGCATAAACACAGGCACTTTTACGGCGACGCGGTTGACAGTGGCCTCAGGCTCGACATGGAATTTGTCGTCAAATAACATTGTGATTCGAAGAATGAGAACGACAAATTGAAATGGCAACGGACCGACAATAGGTGACGGAAATCAATGAAAATAATGAATATGATGTGAAATAGACCCGACGAAATACTGGCAGAAGGATGAAAACTAAGGAAAACAGGTTGAAATTATAAAAAAAGATATATGAAACCGGAAAATATAAGAACGTACCAAAAGAGCAAATGAATGGCCAGAGAACGAATCAAGTGAGTGATAAATATTGAAATATTGAGAATGATAACGGAAACAAATGTACTCACAACTCACTCGGGGCACCACTTGTAGCCAATAGCTACAGAAAAACCAGCATTCACTAAACTATTACGCGCATATATCATGTCCGACACCAAAGCGTGACCAAGGCACAACTCAAAACTGTCTGTTTGTAAGCGGCGTCTCTACTTACTACCAGGTCATTTGCTGACGTGTACCAATCAGGTGCCACGCCAGCGACAGGTCAGACGTGGACCAATCATAAAGCCGAGAGTGGCCCACACAGCACAAGAACATATTTAAATATGACACTAACATTAAATAATGCAAAATAAAACTAATACTAATTACAATAAATATATAATATAACATTACACCAATTTATACTAAAACAACTCACAGTAATCGAAACACAAAACATAACAATGGACAGCGCAATTATCGCATACCGCATGTCGCTTATTTGCGTCGCAACCACTCCAAATGAAATAACGTCACCACAGCAGTTTTGTATCAGCTGATCTTTGTTATGGTAAGATGCGTTAGTGTAGGGTGGTGATTGTGGACATAATTTTGCTTCTATTCAAGTATCCGGCATGTCGGCGGTCCCGTTGATGCCGGATAAGAGGGCTTTTACTGTATATGAAAATTATCTAACACATCTTGGGGATTTTGACAAAATATTTTGACATTTGTTTCACATAATAAAATCATAAAACGGCAAGAAATATCACATAAAATTCCCAACTATAATTATATATATTATTAGTATTATTAATTACAGGTAAATCCAGTAGCATAGGATGAGTGCAGTAGCACTATTACCACCCTGCGGTGGCCTCATGTACCGGAAGCGCCCTAAAGCTGTAGGTAGACGTGTTTGTGTGTATATGTGTGTGTTTGTGTGTGTGTTTATGTGTGTGTGTGTGTGTGTGTGTGTGTGTGTGTTTGGGTGTGTGTGTGTGTGTGTGTGTGTGTGTGTGTGTGTGTGTGTGTGTGTGTGTGTGTGTGAGCGCTTTTGTGACCTTCGGATGAATAGCGCGATATAAATGTGTTCACCCATTCCCTCCGAAATAATAAAAATATTCAAAACGTCATGAAGTAGTAGTCATAGCGCAACTTTTCTCGATTTTTGGCACACAAAAAAGTCACCCTAATAATTACGGTCTACAGGAAAATGAAAATATTACGAGAGCAACGTAAAAGCACCCGATCCAATATTTTGATAGCATCATGCGTGCCATATCTACCCGTAACTATGCGTACCAATCCGTAACTTCACATACCAATCCGTAACTTCACGTAGCAATCCGTAACTTCACATACCAATCCGTAACTTCACGTAGCAATCCGTAACTTCACATACCAATCCGTAACTTCACGTAGCAATCCGTAACTTCACGTAGCAATCCGTAATTGTCCGTACTAGTCGCAACTAGACACTGTTTCATCGGACATAAAGCAGACACAATCTGAACAACACTGGTCCTGGGAGTGAATTCAAAGACAACGCACTTCCCATCCCACTTCCATGTGGAAAACAGAAAAAATGCACAATCAACTTACACGCACAAATATATTGCACAATATATTTACATACTTTTGACAGTTGATAAAACATTAATGCTGACATTGTGACATTAACATTCAGTGCCTACATACATTCACGTTCACACACACACGCACACATACACACACATACATACACACACATATACACACATATACACGTATACAAACACACACGCACACACTTAGACATAAGCACACGCATAGCAAAGATGATATGTCCGTATAATGGTACGGCAATCATAACTAAACACAAACATAAATACATACACACACGCACACACACGCGCACACAAACACAATCATAAGATCATACGTGGGAGACATTTTGTCAGGGGATTTTCTTGGTTAAATATATATATTGACTTTGACTCTACCCTGCAGTAGGGATGAAACTGATACACACACATTCACACACACTCTCACACACAGACAGACATACATACAGAGAGTGACACAAAAATTTTGACTTTCTGATTGAATGATATTTGAGATAATACGTAGCCAATTGACTAGACACGAAATGACAACGCCATTACGGACGCAATTAAATCACACACACTCACACACACACACATGCATATTCATACACATTGCAGAAGGTATTTGTGGAGAGCGTTCGAAGCGTTCACTGTCCCTCCGCAATATGACAATTAATCACTGATTCTTTGGCCTGACACTGACACTGACATCTCACTGACAAGACATAAAACCCTACAAACAATTGAACCTGAGCAACGCGTATATATACATATATATATATATATATATATATATATATATATATATGTATAATGGAAAAATCATAGTCTGCGAACAACACTTGAATTTGCATATGCAAATGAGATGACTAGAAGAGATGATTGCTCTCAGGTGCAATATTGAACGGCTATGAATACGAGACATACAGAGATCAAAATATCGCTACATTGTGAACTGTTGATATGTGTCGACACACACACACACGGACACACACACACAGGCAGACGTGCACGTTAAACTGTGTGTTTCTGTGTGTGATGGAATTATCTGATGATCCATTTGGCAAACATCCATTTGGCTGAATAAAATGGTCGAATTTGTTGGTGCCATTCATGTGCGTAGATATGAGTGGTATAGGGGATATATACCCACGGGGTATGGGGGGTATATACCCCGCGACATTTTAGCTAGGATATGAGTATGCAATTATACCCTCCGAAAATTATGCTGATTTCAGTTCACTGGGTGAATTGTAATTAAAATCAGCATAGCAAAAAAGTATCAATACACGACAATTATGTGTGGGGTAATGCAATAAGATGAAATAAACTTTTCATTGAGGTATCTGTGCTGTAATTGACTAGGCCGAAAATGGTTGAGGGTCATGTAATTGACCAACTGAGCCATCTTTGAGCACATGATGCATGATCTAATGCATGATGGCTGTCATCCCCCCCCCGAGCCTCGACACAAATCCACGCCCCTGGTCGCAGCCAACAGAGCATGAAAACTCATTCGTACATCATTAGCGTTACGATTTTTCTGACACCTATAATCGCCAATCTCAACCGACAATGCTTGCTATAGATGTCGCTGTCGTCGCTACTTGGTCGCCAACGAAGTGTACGTTTGTCCAGTTCCGGCGGCCGACAGTGCAAATGCGTTCATGGTGGCGAATGGCGAGGACATTATTCCACCAACGCCTGATTAGATCAAACAATAAATTCTCGTTAAAATGCATCTCAATTTCATTTAATTTCACTGTCATTGTGCTTCAATGTGTCAGTTATATGTGTCAGTGAGTGTCAGTGTCAATGAGTGGACGTGCCTGTACTCGGTCCATTTAGCCCGCTTAGCGTGCTACATTGAGCCGTGCCTGTTACTGGCCATAAACTCGCGACAATGAGGCAACGCGGTAACTACAGCAGCCTTCAACACGACTACGCAGCTTGATGAGCTGCATGTTATTGAGCGTGCATCTCTCACCGCCCAGCACTGCATATGAGTTGTGACTTTGCAAAAGCATAGCAGTTGTCTGCAGTCTTGCTCCAGACTGGTGCGATCTGTGATCATTGGATCAGGATGGACTATGTGCTTCAATAAAGCTACCGACACTGTTTCTAATGGTAAAAAACCCTGCTGTACGATATCAATGCGACCACACTGTCTCGACCAATGAGCAGTGATGAGCAGTGATGAGCAGTGATGAGCAGTGATGAGCAGTGATGAGCAGTGAGTTAGCACCAGTCAACGACTGTATGTGTCAACAACACAGAAATGTCTTCACATTAATCAGGCCGCAGCGAGCACTGGGACAATATTAGTGTGCCCCATCGGTAGAAGACTGTACGAGTCCAGTTATGGGGCTGGTTACGACAGTCTCAAGGCAATACGTGCAATATGCGCCGTTCACATCATGACATGATTATATGTGCATATTGAACACCAGACCTTGGGCAAGTTGGTGTGACCTGTGCTAGTGGATCTGTGTGAGCGGCTTGTGTTTGCCGATCGTGTCCAGATTGTCGATCTTACAAAATTTTGCTCTAAATCCAACTGTAAATACGTGAGACTGGAAAAATATATTTAATCAAACTCATTGCTACTCATACATTATAAGCATTCTATAAATAATTTTTTATAGAAATGCTGAAACATCTAAATTAATTATGAACGTTTGCGTCTACGCCAGGGCTCTTAACCGGTGTTCTCGCAAAACTGGTGGTGCAAACTGGGTTCCTAGGGGTTACGAGAATTCCTGTGAAATTTTGGAGATAATATATGTTACTTGTGCTTTATAATATTCCCGAAAAAACGTCTTGCTGAATTGTATTAGACAGTGTGCGAAGATATATGTCTAAATATATTTGTACTAATGAAGGGATAAATTTGCATATAACGCGGGAAATGAGGATGTGCTGACTTCTGATTTGAAAATGGTTTCAGCACTGAAAAAAGTTGAGAACCACTGCTCTATGCGTTTGTCAGTGGCGGATCCAGAGTGCAATTTGGGGGGGCTGAATGATTTTGGGGCTGAACGGGTGGGGCTGAAAATGTGTCAATGCTATATACACACATTTACAAATGCATTATGCGCGAATATGCTTTACGATAACGCTTATATCAACAAATTCTACAAAAAGATACTTTTCCTTGACCACTTAGAGTGAACCTCTTAGTTATGAGGAGTTGATGGAAACACTTTGGGGGGTCGACAGCTCCAAGCTCCCCTCTAGATCCGCCAGTGGCCGCATGTGGTAAACATGTTTGCATGTACGTGTACGTAAATGAACGTGTAAGTGTGCATGTACGCATCCATATTTATATATGTCTTTATGTATGTGATGTATGTGTCTGTACGTGTCTGTATGTACAGGTGAATGTGCATGTATGTGTGTGTGTTTGCGTGTGCGTAAATATTCACCCATGTTGGAGAACTGTGTGGCAGAGCCGTATCCATTCATATAGGCATGCGTGTTGACATTGGGCGTAGGAGTGGAGGAATAGCCTCGGGGCGATCCTCCACCCACACTGTGTGTCCGTGTGTAGTCGTCTACGATAACACACACACACACACACACACCCACACACACACACACATAATTATACATACACACATATGCCTAGGCACAAGACAATATTTTGTTTGTGCTCGAAACTGTTCAGCTATGACTGGAAATATGCTTGCATCAGCAGAAGCAATTCATCTCGGCCACTCCCACATTCAAGTCACATGCAACACCCGTTTTTCACTGCGATACAAGCTGTCCCTTTGATTTTCCACGGCAAATAGACACAGTGCACTTGACAAAGCACGTGCATGCGAAAATTCAAAGCCAAAAATCTCCTTCACTCATCAGATATTTGCTTGTGTAAAAACTTCTAATTTATGAACGAATATAGCTTTACCAGTGCTAGATGTACCACCAACAAGACTTTACCCCTGAAAGGGACTCTACGTCTGCTAGGGACTCTACCCCCCTGAAAGGGACTCTACGTCTGCTAGGGACTCTACCCCCCTGAAAGGGACTTTATCCTTGAAAGGGACTTTATCTCTGAAAGGGACTCTTCCCCCGGGGCTACGACCATTTACGCCAACGTACCAACTGATCCAACGCTTACTGCGATGCGATGAACACCGAGCGATAGCCACGATGCTACAGGCCGTGAGTGAATCTGACAGTGGCGTATCTAGAGACTGAGTTATGTGAATGATCTTCTTTGACAATTTATATCAGCTATGTGATGCTTATGGTAGGGTAGGTTAGCTTTGGTTAGGTTAGGTTAGGTAATGTTAGGTTGGGTTAGGTGGGTTATGTTAGGCTAGACTTGGTTAGTTTAGGCTCTGTATACCTGTAATGAGATTGGGATATAACATACAGCTAATAAATATAGCTTATAGCTTAGCTTATAGCTTCTGCTTATAGATGGTCACTCGCATATTTCAGTTTCTAGATACACCATTGTCAGATTCACTCAGGGTCGGTGAGTCATCGCTCGGCCGGTGTTCATCGCATCGTATCAGCGTTGGACCAGATGGTACGTTGGATCACTTGGTACTAGAGCCCTTCCCCCGAGAGGGACTGTCTCCCTGAGAGGAATTCAAGCACTGAAAAGTCTCCACCCCATGCGGAGCTAGCTAGGACCGTGCCTGACATCCTCCACCGAAAGTCCTTGCCCCTGAAAGGGACTCTCCCCGTAACCCCTTACATTAATTCTCCCGCCGTGAACAATTGCCCAGGTCTGTTTCTAGGCTAGTTATGGGCGTGCAGTTGTGCAGCGTGTTGACTCTGTTCGTATTAGTTCACCTTCTGGCCACTGGGCGGCGCTAGTGTCGGCCACAGCAGGCACCAGCTGGCCGTAGCAGCCGGCCGCGCTGAAGCTGGACACGGCTGGCGAGTGAACAGCTGCCGGGGCAACAGCTGGCGACCGAGCAGCTGGCAGCTGCAGCTGGCTGTTGCGAGGCATGCTGGCACACGCACATACAAACACATCCAATACATACATAAATAATACCAACATGTGTACCTATAAACACATATGTCCACAAGCGTAACATACACACAAATATGCGCACAATATATACACAAATAAACCCGTGCATCCAAAAGGCTTGGGGTTATCGTATATGCATTTGAAAGTATACCTGTTTATATGTATCATCTAACAACAAACCTTTTAACATTAAATTTCTAAATCTGAAGTATTCGCCACCAGAGCGTTGACAGTGAAAAAGTCGCGACAGATCAACCGCTAAATCCTGATTATTATTTGTTAAACACCATCATCCCAGCCTACTGCGCTCATCTCACCTGTACAGAGCTTCGGCAAGGTCGGCGGCCCGCTTCAAGATGATCTCTTTGGGAAGACGTTCTGGATCTCCGGCGTGTCTGGGCACCAGCTTCTGCAGCCGCTGAAAACCGTAGTCGATGGTAGGCTCATTCAGAGCTGAACACACGCGCACACATACACATACAATGAAGCACGACCGACACTCTAGCGTCGACAGACAAACATACATTCCAGTGGAAATGTTCGCTGTCAGTGTTGTCGTGGCCAGCAGGAATTATAGCCAGAGGTCGGAAAAATATGTGGTCACATGAAGAACATTTTTTTCACCTAAAACCCTGTTTTATGGCAAGCAAACCTAAGCGATAATTCCTAGCAAAATTTCACCTGGGATGGGAGATTTATTATCTTATTTAGAAGTCCAACGCAATCCGATACTTTGATACGATTTAGACGAAGCTGTATGAGTACATAAAGCGCAGAGTATCATTCAAGATGCACAGCTCCAAGTAGTTCTGGCCTTCACTGCTGGAAACTCGACATTCATTTTTTCTTCATTGAAGACGTTAGAGACGGCAGGGTTGACTCTGGTGTAAGTGCTAATCCAATTTGATCTATTCACAATTGAAATCGGAAATTTGTCTGATGAAAAGAAGGATAGACTGCGTCAAAAACTTGGAGTCATGATGACAATCAGTCCTTGATGTTGAGCTACCGAACTCTGTCCCAATAAATTGCAAGGAGATATCAGAGATGATATTGAAATTCCTAAAAGTATGCCAGCAAAGGACATAGCGTATCTCAAATTCGCCCCAGTTACCAACGTTGACGTTGAAAAAAGCTTCTTGGTGTACAAAAACATACTGACCGATAAATTACAAACACTAATGGCAGAAAATTTGAGGTAAAAATGTTTACTAACTATTTCTACAACTGTTTCGTCATCGTTTCCCTAATAAATTTATATTAAATCACATTGAACTCCGTTAGCATATTTTCATAGGCTGTATAATATATAAAGTATATTGCGTTCTGTGTATATATTTAGGAATGT
>OU696581.1:3754444-3799444 GCA_916048095.2 Sacculina carcini | reverse complement strand
GTCACTCTACCAATCAGCTTGCAACAATCATGTGTTGTCAGTCGACAAGCTGGAGTCAATGTTTTCCATATATCTTCCATTTAAAGCCACACGTGAAGCTACTCGTTTTCCGCTCGATTTGGAGGTTATACGGTATGAAATTATAATTTCTATTCTCAAAACTACGATCAAACTTTCTACATGGTAAAACTCGTACATGATTTTTTATTGAAAAAGATAATACACATATACTTTTATAAATCATAAGCCTTGTTTACTTTATTATACACCTGATGCAAATTTAATCATATAATAAATAATATTATAAGTGTGTGTGTGTGTGTGGTCATTTTTCTGTCCAACTACTGACTTATTGGTGACATGCAGTATATAAAATATACTATGCAGCAATGCAGCATGCAGTAAGATATCACTCGACCGCCCACCTGAAAGCGTCGCATGTCCCGCGGATTGCCGGCGTTCTTCAAGCAATTCTGGTTGCATTTCAAAAAGAACTTGAGGAAAAACCTGCCAGCACAGACAAGAAAACGACAATTGCAATCAAGTGAGCGATTTGTGCTCTACGAAACTTTATTTTTCATATCATACAAACAGGAGCGGATTTCATAAATGATAGGATGCGTTTTGCTCAAAAATGAATCACACCTGGGTAAGATATATATAATGATATCTAGATATATATACCTGTACATAAAGGGACATCCCTTTAAGATTACATATAATATACACCAAGCATACATACATATGTATACGACGATACATAAATACATGGATGCCAACACAGCTACACAGGGGTAACTCACACGCACACGCACACGCACACGCACACGCACACAGAAAATCTGCCCTCGTGCGCTGTGAAAGGGTTTGTGATAGCGAGGCGGTGAGACAAGGAGGTGAGACCATTTCTGCCGCCTCTGAGGCTATTTTCCGACACAAAGACACAAATTGTGTCCATGTTGATTTGATTGTCTGTCCTGTTGTTGTGAGTGAATGTCTGACCACACACACACACACATGTGTGTATGTGTATGTGCGTGTGTGTGTGTGTATGTGCGTGTGTGCGTGTGTGAGCCAGTGCATATCAAAGCATTGTCCTCTGTCAATTTCACACACGCATATACACACATGCACATACAAACCTACACACACAGAGACACATACACATGCACCCAAAGCAAGCTACGCCTTGGTGATTTGATCAATCAGACATTTTCTCTCCTGGTATTATATTTGCCGGCAAAGGGCTGGATAGAAGGGGAAAATGGGAAGGTGCAAGAGGGCACGATAATTGCGCCGTCCTCTCTCTATGGCTGTTCTCAAGGCGTGCACGTGCGTTTCTGCTCATCGACCGTTGGCCAATCAAATTGCATCATTACAGCAGAAATAGCCACAGCAGAACCAGGCTGCACAAAGCTAACAAACTAATTGACGTTTCATCACCCCACAATACAGTGTGTCAGTGGTGTCGTGTCAGTGATATCGTGTCAGTGATATCGTGTCAGTGGTGTCGTGTCAGTGGTGTCGTGTCAGTGATGTCGTGTCAGTGGTGCCGTGTCAGTGATGTTGTGTCAGTGATGTCATGTCAGTGATGTAGTGTCAGTGATGTCGTGTCAGTGGTGTAGTGTCAGTGATGTCGTGTCAGTGGTGTCGTGTCAGTGGTGTAGTGTCAGTGGTGTCGTGTCAGTGGTGTCGTGTCAGTGATGTTGTGTCAGTGATGTCATGTCAGTGGTGTTATGTCAGTGATGTCGTGTCAGTGGTGTAGTGTCAGTGATGTCCTGTCAGTGGTGTCGTGTCAGTGGTGTAGTGTCAGTGGTGTCGTGTCAGTGGTGTCGTGTCAGTGGTGTCCTGTCAGTGATGTCGTGTCAGTGACGGCTTCACAAAACACGTGTGCCCGCGTTCAGGCACGTGTCTATGCCGACATAAAAAGCACATTAGCGATTGCCCGTCGCTCTTTCTCAAGCATCCCCAGCTCCCATCGTTCTTTCTATGAGCTCTCACCGGCTGCAGTATAAAATTATGAAGACAAGCAGCATTTTTGACCAGTCTCCGGAGTTTATTCCGAATGCCAATTGAATACACCGCTTTAGAATACACAACCAAAACACACGCATAGAGAATAAACTACGTTTTACAGATTGCCCTCTGGCGGTCAAAAGTTGAAGTAATTGTCGACCGTAATGCAACATGTTGTCAGTGACAGAGCAGCCACTCAATTGACACTGATCCTTACACGAACACGGAATTCCATCAGACATCTAGGCATGCTCAAACAGGCCAGATGTATGTCCGTGTGTCGGTGCGTGTTGTGTGGTCTTGGACGCCCTGTCATTCTAAATATAGGCACAGAAAACAGGAAGAAATGCTTTGAACATCACTGTGCAACACATTCTCCGCCTTAGAGCATGTATTATTCACAAATGCCCACCCTGTGCAAATAAATGCAAGCTTGTGCGTGATCTTTTATGTCTGTGTGTGTGTGTGTGTGTATGTCTGTGTGTGTATGTCTGTGTGTGTATGTCTGTGTATGTATGTGTGTGTATGTCTGTGTGTGTATATCTGTGTGTGTATATCTGTGTGTGTATGTATATGTGTGTATGTATGTTTGTGTGTTTGTATGTCTGTGTCTATGTGTGTGTTTTATCTATTCATGATGAGCACATACGCATGCACACAACAACAGAAAGACATGTGTGTTCACAGCCCGAGGGAATTTCCCGTACCAATCCCCTTTGGGTACAACTCAGTCGATATATATATATATATATATATATATATATATATATATATATATATATATATATATATATTATATGCTACCATTCCCTTCGACACAAAATTGCTGCCAACATATTTGTCTATTCACAGCTACTATGCACCATTGAATTAAATCTCAATCATATTTTGGTAAAAATAGAAAATTGTACTGCAGTTGCTGGCAAATGTTGTCTGCCATATTACGCCAGCTGTGTGATCTACCCACTGATAAAATCACCACTGCGCTTCCAAAAGGCAAACTGGTCAACTGGGAAGCTCCGTAGAAAAACAAACCAATGCTTTGAAATCATACAGACATAACCAAGACCAACACACACACACACAAACACACACACAAACACACACCAAGAAAAAAAGAGATAGACGTGTGTATGTGCGTGTGTAAAAGGGCACTCGTGTATAATCATATCACACACACACACACACATTCACACACAAGCACACACACACACACACACACATACGACAGTGTAGCGGAAGGGACAACTTGCACTCTTTCCTGGCGACAGCGCATGGGGCAGTCCCTGAGGATCATAGGGGCGTGGTCCCCGGGGAGGGTGGGACCTGTTCAACGAGGGACATACACTTGACTCATCTCACATCCCCTTCTCTCTCCCTGTCTGTGTCTCTCTTCCTCTCTGTGTCTATAAGCACGGCCGCACACGAATAATCGCGCTCAATAAGAAAATACACACTACCGCTGACACGACATCACTGACACGACATCACTGACACAACGCCACTAACATGACACCACTGACACGACACCGCTGACACGACATCAATGACACGACATCACTGACACGACATCACTGACACGACACCACTGACACGACACCACTGACAAGACACCACTGACACTACACTACTGACACTACATCACTGAAACAACACCACTGACACTACACCACTGACACGACATCACTGACACAAAACCACTGACACAACACCACTGACACAACATCACTGACACAACAACACTGACACTACATCACTGACACGAAATCACTGACACGATACCACTGACACAACACCACTGACACAACACCACTGACACAACACCACTGACATGACATCACTGACACGACACTACTAACACCACACCACTGACACTAAATCACTGGCATGACACCACTGACACTACATCACTGACACTACATCACTGACTCTCCAAATATCTCTTTCTTCTCCTGTTGTCTACCTTGTACGACTGTGTTTGTGTCTGCAAATGTGTGTGCGTGCGTATGTATGTGTGTGAGTGTGTGTGTGTATGTGTGTGTGTGTGTGTGTGTGTTGCGTGTGTGTGCGTGTGTGAATATCTCTTTATATCCTGTTTGTGTGTATGTATGTGTGTACTCACTCTGTTCTCGTAATCTTATGCGCATTTTCAGCGATAATACCGCTATCTCTTTGTGTGTGTGTGTGTGTGTGTGTGTGTGTGTGTGTGTGTGTGTGTGTGTGTGTGTGTGTGTGTGTGTGTGTGTGTGTGTGTGTGTGTGTGTGTGTGTGCGTGTGTGTGTACACTGAAATATGATACGTTCAATTGAGAAAATGTGTGTGCCTGTTTGTGCTTGTGTGTGTGTGTGTACGTGCGTACGTGTGTGCGTGCGTGCGTGCGCGTGTGTGTGCGTGTGAATGCATACATACATACACACACACGCGCACATAGTGGACGCGTGCACACGAATAAACAAACGGACACACAGACACACACACACGCACACACACACACATACACACTGATAGATAACGCTGATCGTATGATAACACACATCTGTCTGTCTGTCTGTGCGTGTGTGTGTGTGTGTGTGTCTGCGTGTGCTTGTGTGTGTGTGTGTGTGTTTGTGTTTGTATAAAGATGTAAGCCGCGTGCCATGATCGGCTTACGAACACCCATCTCCCCCATCTCATGCCAGCCCCAGCTCATCCGCCCCGCCCCCCCCTCCCTCCATCATCTAGGTTTGGCCCGAGTAAATTTGACAAGCGGCACATGGGGGGCACATATCGCAACAGACACCCGGCGGCAGAGAAATGACACACACACACACACACACACACATGCACGCACTAGTGTTGCGCTAGGATTCTGGTGGCCGATTACTGCACTGATAACACACGAATGATAAGCGCACAACGGCGTGTTTGTATGCGTGTATGTGTGTGTGTGTGTGCCATTGTGTATTAAAGACACTAGCGTATCATGTGGCTAGAGATTTGCCTGCACGGCTCACATCCTGAGTCTCTTCCACTGCGAAACTCTTTCCTTCACAATCTTTTGCCATCTATATACCTGCTTTGTGTAACTCGAAGCGCACAACTGGTGTGTTATATTTGAACATATCTCTAATGATATTGATGAAGTTCATGAAAATTGCGTGAAAAGTTATGTATATTAAATGTTGAACTCTCTATTCATTGCTATAATAATTAATATTAAATTAATGAAAAACGTGTACTATGAAGAGCGCAAATGCTCTAAGTTGCACGACTGCAATCGTTATGCAATCATCAAGCAACAGAAGGGGAGAGAGAGAGAAGTATATTAACATTAGGAAAACACAAACACACTGGATACAAAATATGGTGATACAGAATCACGTAAACAATATGTGTGTGAATCAGTGAACACACGGGAAATTCGAATAGTTTGTGCACTAAAAACTCCTTTCCTATGATATAAACCAATACATTTAACAGAAAAATATTTATTGTAGCCATATTGCAAAATATACAGCAAATGGTGTCGTGTCAGTGGTGTCGTGTCAGTGGTGTCGTGTCAGTGGTGTCGTGTCAGTGACGTCTTGTCAGTAGTGTCGTGTCAGTAGTGTCGTGTCAGTGGTGTCATGACAGTGGTGGAGTGTCAGTGGTGTCGTGTCAGTGGTGTCGTGTCAGTGACGTCGTGTCAGTGGTGTCGTGTCAGTGGTGTTGTGTCAGTGGTGTCGTTTCAGTGGTGTCGTGTTAGTGGTGTCGTGTCAGTGGTGTTGTGTCAGTGATGGAGTGTCAGTGGTGGAGTGTCAGTGGTGTTGTGTCAGTGGTGGAGTGTCAGTGGTGTCGTGTCAGTGGTGGAGTGTCAGTGGTGTTGTGTCAGTGGTGGAGTGTCAGTGGTGTCGTGTCAGTGGTGGAGTGTCAGTGGTGTTGTGTCAGTGGTGGAGTGTCAGTGGTATCGTGTCAGTGGTGTCATGTCAGTGGTGTCGTGTCAGTGGTGTCGTGTTAGTGGTTTCCTGTCAGTGGTGTCGTGTCAGTGGTGTTGTGTCAGTGGTGTCATGTCAGTGGTGGAGTGTCAGTGGTGGAGTGTCAGTGGTGTCATGTCAGTGGTGGAGTGTCAGTGGTGTCGTGTCAGTGGTGGAGTGTCAGTGGTGTCGTGTCAGTGGTGGAGTGTAAGTGGAGAAGTGTCAGTGGTGTCGTGTCAGTGGAGGAGTGTCAGTGGTGGAGTGTCAGTCGTGGAGTGTCAGTGGTGTCACCTCATTCAATTCGGCCAAGAGTATTTGTCTCCATAATTCGCCCATCGACAACGGGATCATTAAGTGGAAGACATTGTAGAAGACCAACATAAATTCAACTGTCGCAGTGCAGAAATGCCAAAGTGCAGTTGCCAGACTTGTCTGCTTGGCATAACCGATGACCGATCTCACACAAGCTCAAACAGTAGATGGATGAAAGATATATTATTTATTTAGTCTGAATTTATTTGCCTTCATCTGTATCATGTGTAATGTTATCACTAAACCTCTGATGATCTCAAATATCTCTTTTTACTTAGAGTGGGCGCTCATTTTCTGCAAGTCGCAAAAGCCAAGAAATACAGAACCTTGGCGTTTCTAGATGTGTTGGACCTTTTCAGTCGGCACCACCCCGAATTGGCAGCACATGCGTAGTGAAGACTAATGACTCAATTCGCGTAATCCACTGACTATTGCGCGAGGGAGATACGCCTAGCCAGGCACAATCACTGTCGGGCCATTACTCGACATTTCAACGAGTATTTAATTCAGTGTTTCGAAAAGAAAATATACACCAAATGGCTGGAAAAATAATGAAAATTGCTCGTATTGGTTTGCTATTTTAATCATATAATTACCGGCAGCTTGTTAGGGGATGCTAAATACGTTCAAGACCAGTGGTTCCCAAACATTCCCTATCCGTTTTTCCCTTGACCAGCCACCCAGATGCCCCGTGATGTGTATCAATCACATCTGATTGCATTAAAATTGCTATTACATTAGTCTTACATTACATTATTTTTTCATTTACTATTGCATTACTAGTACATTTGGCATTTGCATTGTCTCACTTATATATTGGGTATTGTAATGTCACATTTGATGTCAACTTATCAAGCGTAATAAATCCCGTCATCTCACGTACTCGCGTCAAACAATTTATCTGCACTTTATGACGTAATTCTTAATATGTGCCCTGATATTAATTCGTATTAAATAGTCCAAAAATAAGCGGAGTGTAAAAATGCTGATTCTCCTTTCAAATATACTCTTAATTTTTTTCCAAATATTGCTCAAAAATTATATATATTCGGAAAAAATATCCTGACCAACTGAACTGTATACGTAACTTTATATCACTTGTAGTAAAAAAACATTTGAACCTGCAATGGTCTACCCGTGTTTTCTGCACGCTACTAAAAGGCTAGCCAATTCCCTACTGTAGGCGGCCATTTTGTGGGGGCGATTTCTGCTTTCAGTTGGGCAGCCATTTGGCTGTTCTCTTCCCCTCACACTCTCTCCCGACGTCGTGGAAAATCACACAGCCCCTGTCTCCCACGCACGCTGCACTCATCTCAAAACCCTTCGCCGCTAAGCCGTTGAGTGCGATGATATCGAGTGGGTTTGTGAGCGTGTCTGCACGTGTGTGCATCTGTGTGTATGTGTATGTGTGCATCTGTGTGTATGCGTATGTGTGCATCTGTGTGTATGCGTATGTGTGTGTATGTATGTGCGCGTGTATGTGTGAGTGTGTGTGTGTATGTGTGCGTGTGCGTATGTGTGTGTGTGAGAGTGTGGGGGCGTGCAACACGGCACAACCACTGCCCGAGAGAGTGCTTGCTAGGGGGGGGGCTGCGAAAAGGAAGAGGGTTTGCGGCCCCCCTGGGGCCATCGGCTGGTGCAAAATCAATATAAGGCAACTCCGTAGAGAATGTGTGTGTATGCGTGTGTGTGTGTGTGTGTGTGTGTGTGCAATGATCCTACGGGAGAGACGGACCTCCTCCCGTGGGAGTTGGCCCCTCGGTGCATGCACTCACATACTCTTCCCTCGCTACGCCCACCCTCTGCCTTCTTCATTGGTGTCTTGTGTGCATTCGTGCAGTGTGCATTCGTGCACTGTGTGTGTGTGTGTGTGTGTGTGTGTGTGTGTGTGTGTGTGTGTGTGTGTGTGTGTGTGTGTGTGTGTGTGTGTGTGTGTGTGTGTGTGTGTGTGTGTGTGTGTGCGTGTGTGTGTGTGTGTGTGCGTGTGTGTGTGCATCTGAGCAACGCTGGGTGTAATACACACTATTGCAAATATGATTACGGACATAAGTATATACATGTATATAAGATTTTGTCAGAATTTGTATGAGAGAAAAAAACTTAACTTGAGCCGTGTCTTAAGGGTTTTTCACGTTTCAATCGTGAAAATAGGCGTTGAGATAAAAACAGTCAAGAAATTTCTAGAATCATTATCTTCCATGTGTAAGATATATGTAATTTTATATGAATTGCCCAGAAAAGTTGATCTTAAGGTGATTATTTTGATATTTTTGATCTCAAAGTGTCAATAAGCTTTATTCTCGTGAAAATTTGTATATCGAAGTGAGATTTAAATTCAAATTAACCCTTTGGAACCCATGTTACACATACGTAACATATTTTTCATAAGTTGTTTCAAGAGTATAACATACTAATGAATATTCACACTAAAAAAATTCACCACCAAGACCCAGTGCAACATTAATATCACATCTATTAAGCAAATACGCCACTACAGCTTGCTGATGGATGGAGGGAAACAGCTGATGCACAGGATACACAGGATATCACCTTGTTTTCTGGAGGGTTCAAGAAAAGTTCAGCTTCAACTGGAATCTCACTTTGACAGTCGGTGGAGCGCGTCTCAAATTTGGAGTTTGGGTAGCAAGGGTGGCAGAAAGGGGGAGGTGTAAGGGGGATTCAGCCCTCTAAACATTTGTCAATCACCCTCAGCCCCCAAAAGTACCGACCACGAGCATTACGAGTGTAGGTGATCATGATTGGTAGACCAAACGTCCTCTTTTTCCCGGACATGTGCTTTTAGGGGTTGCTCGGCCTGTCCGGGTTATTTTTGAAATGATTCACATGTCCGGGGCTTATATAGTTTGAGTACCTAAATCAGATATGTTCCCTCTGTGAGTGTATAATGGTTTGATTCGTGCCTAAAAACGTCAATGAACACATTTTTATTGACCAATAAAAATGGCATTTTTCAATTAAAAGGTTAATTTTTCGCGCGTGCACAAGAGCGTGCTCATTTGAGAGATTCCGGATATAGTCGCCATAGGTTTCGCCAAGCCCCGCATCTTTTCCCTTAACCCCATCCCCCTCAACCCTCACCGGAAAAATCCTGGCGCCGCCACTGAACAGCATTATAACAGCTTTTGATATCTGAAAAAACACGTTTTTCGGTTGGAATTTACACGGCCTTATCGGTCTCGCGATTACGAGCATGGGTCAATAACCAGGTTAATATGCATAGTTTGAGAACCACTGGTCTAGGGGTCGAATTCGCACTCCTGACGAAAAGCCCGAAATATAAAACAACATGATTATATGGCGTGAATATTATAAAATTATTTTTCACTATATACCACTGCAGATGCTGAACAAATGATTTTTTTGGAAAAATAACAAAACTGAACGCTGCAAATATAAGCATAATAAATTGAATCATACAATAATTACACGCTAGACAAATAAACAAATTTGATTGCCAAACAAAAATACACAAGCAATCAATCCTAAATCATATACCGTATTTAACCGTGTATAAGAAACCCTTTTTGGTCTCAATTTTCATTTTAAAAACAAGGGTCTCTTATACATGATAGTGAGTTATTTGGCACCAATATGTACCTTTTTCCAAAATGTTTGCCTAAAAATTTCAGGGGTATCTTATACACGGGAAAAGACGATACTTTAAAGAAAAGATATTTAAATTTGAAATATCTCTTTCTGAGGAGATTTTCTACACGAAACTACAAGGTATTGCGCTGAGCAAATATCCACAGACAAATAATGTGACGATAAAGACGAGCGTGTGAGACAAGCACAGAAGACAAGCAGAGAAAAAGAGCAGCGTAACAGAGCACAGGAGCAAGAGAGAGCCGTGTCTAGGGGCCGAGTCTAGGGGGGCAGCCGGCTGGTGGTTGGTAGATGTGGGTGTGTGATCGATATCCGATAAGTCGGCGCACTGGGACCACTGAAGACACCGCCCAGTGGGAGTCGGTCGCACCACCGCTGGGAGATCAAGCCTCCTCATCCCCACTCAACCCTCCCACCCACTCTCCACCGACCACCACTCCCCCTACCGAATCATCACTGGCAATAGCGACGCAAGTCACAGCATGTGCGCCTCGTCGACTCGAGCACGGGCTGCCAGTTTCACTCAGTTGTGATAGGTGCTAATCAGCAGATGGATGGACCCACACACACACACACACACACACACAAACTGGTGATTATAATTGGAATGTAAAAATTCTATAAGGATGACTGTTTTGTTTGTGATGTTACACGTACAGAAGAGGAAATGAGCAGGCACTCATGCTGCGGCCCGCCAACGTTCAGTGTCGCAACACCTGCATGCTAGGCTTTATTATTTGCAATCCGGTCCGCCAATCTCCCAGTGAGAATAGACAGGAGATTCCATAAGATATTACGTTTTCAAAGCAATATATTTAATTATTGACTTGCCTCATATATCAGTGGCGCCTCCAGTATTTGTCCAGTGGGGAGCGGGATGAGGACAGGGTAAGAGACGCTGGTGTGCGCGCAAAAAAATTAGCTATTTATTGCAAATAGCATTTTTATTGAAAATTCACCTTTTTCACACACTATTGACAAATGTTTTTATGGATGTTTTTAGGCATGGACTGAACCATTACACACTAATATAGGCAAAATATTGGGTTCAACTACTCAAACTCAGGGGGGCTTGACACATTTTTCAAGGGGTTTGAGCCCCCTCCGCAACCCCTTGGCGTCACTGTGACATACAACTAAAATTATTGTGAGCTTTTTGTCTACAGCTTCTGAAAACTGCTGAAACCAGAAATCAACTCATTCCCGGTGATATACAAACATGTGAATACACCCACACACACACGCACGTACATATACACAGACAGACACACACACGCGCTTACATACACAAAGGCCAAACACAAATTGTGCCACAAAAATCCCTACAACACAATAATCATAGTAATTTAGCATGGATATAATTACGTGAGCGATGTTTGAATGTTGTATTATATTCAATGCTAACTGATGAACCCATATTCAAAGTCGACCTCAATGCTACACAACATTATGTGCGAGTGTGTATGTGTGTCTGTTCTCAACACATGCACACAGAAAAACGGACGCTGGCGGAATGATTGGGGGAACAAAGCGAGTGGGGATGAGCGGCAGGGCGGGCGGGGAGGGGGGAGGCGACAAGAACAGTCTAAAACACGCACGTCGTCAACAAACAAAGCGCATAAATCAAACCCAATCACGCCGCTTGACGCCTCAACCGCGTGTGTGTGTGTGTGTGTGTGTGTGTGTGTGTGTGTGTGTGTGTGTGTGTGTGTGTGTGTGTGTGTGTGTGTGTGTGTGTGTGTGTGTGTGTGTGTGTGTGTGTGTGTAATGGTGGCTAGTTACGACGGTCATTGTACACTAACACCGCACAATGTACAAACCACGACGCAAAACAATTTGTGTGTGTGTGTGTGTGTGTGTGTGTGTGTGTGTGTGTGTGTGTGTGTGTGTGTATGCTTGTGTTGTTTGTATGCGCGTGTGCGTGTGTACGTGTGTGTGTATGCATGCCAATTATTACGCGGTCGACGGCAATGCGACTATATATAACACACACACACACACACATACATACACATTGCACAGTCTTTGCATCATAACCGCAGAAAAGCTGTGCCCCCTCACAAACCACGTTGGGGGGAGGGGGACGCACCTAGGGGGAGCGCACTAACGGACTTGTCTATGGGGCACAAAAGTGCATTGTGTCGAGTGTGCATTGTGCGCCATGTGACACAGCTAACAGGTGTGTGTGTGTGTGTGTGTGTGTGTGTGTGTGTGTGTGTGTGTGTGTGTATGTGTGTGTGTGTGTGTGTGTGTGTGTGTGTGTGTGTGTGTGTGTGTATGTTGTGCGATCGTTCGCGACAGCAATACGACACTACACACACATACACACACACACACACACACACACACAGACACACACACACACACACACACACATACACACACACACACGCGGCAGTAGCGTAGTTTGGAGCGATTGTTGTGCCCTGCCATTTCGACTGTATCGATTGAAAGACAAAACTCTCAACAACTGTTCGGCATCAATGTAGTAGACCATACAACACGACACACACTGACACACACACACACACACACACACACACACACACTGACACACACACACACACACATACACACTGACACACACACACACACACACACACACACACACACAGACATACACAGACACACACACACAGACAGACACAGACATACACACACACACACACATACACACACAGACACACACACACACACACACACACAGACACAGACATACACACACACACAGACACAGACATACACACAGACATACACATAGACATACACACAAACATACACATAGACACACACATAGACACACACACACAGGCACAGACATACACACAGACACACACATTTACACACATTCGTGGCAACAAGCGAACGTTAGTGATATTTATATGAATGTGTGCTTGTATACGTGTGAACATTTCAAAACACGCACACATATAGACAAGCACACACATAGACACACACACGCACATACGTACGTACACACAAACAGAGATACACAAACAGAGATACACAAAGAGAGAGAGAGACACACGGACAAACACGAATACAAGCGACGTTTGGCCTCGACTGATTAGCGAAAATACTGAAGCTGCTGGTCACGTATGTCTTTTTAACTTCAAATAATGAAGGATGAAGGCAAGGTCGATTGAAAATCTACTCTTATTTTGGTTGACCAAAAATTGAAATTACTTGTTCTTCTATTTGGCTATTGTTCCTAGTTGCATAAAATTGAATTTCTCCCAATTAACACAGTGGTTGAGGAAGGAGTTTTTGTGATTTTTTATGTTTTGTTTGCGTGAAATATACTTTTCTACATGCAAAAAACAATGATATCCGATTAGCAGACTGCAAGAGGCATGCACAGTCTTGAAAAGTTCGTGTTTTCATCTTAATCGGCATATAAAATTGTTAATTCCCTCAGAGCTGTGCTGACACACACATATTTGGGCTTGCGGTCTCTTGCGGCTATGTGACCTTAAAGCATGTGCTACATGTGTGTGTTTGTGTGTGTGTGTGTGTGTGTGTTTGTGTGTGTGTATGTGTGTGTGTGTGTGTGTGTGTGTCTGTGTGTATGTGTGTGTTTGTGTGTTTGTGTGTGTGTATGTGTATGTGTGTATGTGTGTATGTGTGTGTGTGTGTGTGTTTGTGTGTGTGTGTATATGTGTGTGTGTGTGTTTGTGTGTGTGTGTGTGTGTTTGTGTGTGTGTGCTTGTGTGTATGTGTGTGTGCGTGCTTTTGTGTGTGTAAGCTTGCCTGTCAATGATGACAGGATCGGACGGAGTTTCGTTGCGATTTCCACAACTCTTCTTATCACAACAGCGACTATCAACACGCAAACACAAGCACACGCATAGCTCCATGTATAATATAATATGATATATGATAATAATATGTGTATACTTTAGATAGATAGATTAATAGATAGATATATAGTACATGAATAAATGCTAAAATTATGCAAATGCAATTAATAAATAGATATAATTGCAATTGTAAACACATAATTGTGTAGTGCGATGTAGCAATTCACCATAACAGCAGCGCACGCATACACACACACGCACACACAGACACACACAGACACACACAGACACGAACACACACACACAGACGCACACACGCCAACCAACACATATCAACAGATGATCATAGAAAAAATAGATACAAAAATTATCTTCAACGCAAGTTTGAGAAGGAAAATAACAATGAAAATCACTAGCAGTTATATTGTTTAAGCTGCGAAACATAATGCAAGAGTCAAGGTGTGCAGAGGCGTGTTGAGAAGGACAGGATGTGGGGGCTCAACTGACCTGCACATCACCTCGTGAGTCAACAACACTCGATTCATCTCCGGGTTCTTATCCTGGCCCTCGTAGGCAATCGCCTGTCGACAAAACCGGCAAAATTAATTCATTTTGTTTCTCGCTTCCAATGGAGCAATTTTGCCATGTATAAATATGTAACTTGAAAAATATAGTTCACTACCACTCAATCACACATACACACACACACACAATTACACAAGTACACACACATTACATTACATTACATTAGGTAGATGTTTATATAGCGCCCTACACCCAGAGGGTCTCTAGTGTGCTGCACACACACACACACACACACACACACACACAAACGCACACACACAGACACACACACACACACACACAGAAACACACACACACACACAGAAACACACACACATAGCCACACACACAGAGGAATTGAAAAATAAAGAAAGAAGAGAGATAATTTACACCTATTAATCATCACTAATATAGACAATCTTCTCTAGAGTATAATACGATTTCACCATGAAAAATTTCTTAGAGTGTTTCACACACACACACACACACACACACACACACACACACACACACACACACATACACACATATATATACACACGTACATACAAACATATATACACACACATATACGCACGCATGCACACACACATACACACGCATACACACGCACGTTAAGTCAATTAATGTTGACCGTGGGAATATTGCCCCAGCAGTTCTCCCCATGGTAAATTGGGGGAAATTTGTTGATTGCACACACGTGTTTGTATGTGTGTGTGTGTATGTGTGTGTGTGTGTGTGTGTTTGTGCGAGTGTGTGTGTGTGTGTACAATTGTCAATGAGAATACAAACACTAACATACAGACACACACATACATAAATAGACAGACAACATATGTTCACACACACACACACACACACACTCACACACACACACACACACACACACACACACACACACACACACACATACACACACACACACACACACACACACACACACACATACAACATATACTCACAGAGGGAAACACACAGATAGAGAGAGTAAAAATGGCCAAAGAATAACTGGAAATAAGACAAACAAGATGATAAGTTGTCATAAATTCATTTGCCAGCTCAAATAGACAAGACTGGCAACAATAATCAGACCAAATCTGGCAATCTCTTGACATCTCTCAGACACTTGAATTTTTTCGAAATAAAACATATTTTATTAGTCAGGAAAACATTGTGGTTGCCATTTATTGAATTATAAAAAAAATAATCGATTGATTGAATATGATTGCTGCTTTCATGCATTCAAATTTGTGTCAGCTAGTGTTTTCTGGTTAATAATCACATGTTTTTTTTATATGAAACGCTAAAAGAGGCGTATTATAACGTTAACGCCAAATATATTTTAAATATTTTCCCGACTAATGCTTGTCGATGACTTTTTATTAATTTATTAATAACATATTAGCAAACTAGTATTTATATATTATATACTATTAATCATATTAATTAACACACCTAAATATTACCATTTCGGTAAGTTATTCAGCATATTTCAAAATGATTTTTAAAGCCTCTGTGCTATTGAAAAATCGCCAAATTTTCCGCCTGGAACTCAGTTGGCAACTCGAAAATCACCTGCCATCCCTATTCAACTCATACACGACAAACTGCTTGACAACGACAGCAAGCACTGTCTGTGCTTGATAATTCAATTACATGCATCGACTGATTGAAACTGGGCGTCTTGTCTAGGGGGAGCGGGTGATGAAATCAGGGCACACTGGCACATGTAATGGCCACGCTAAGCCACGCACAGATTGGCAGCTTTGGCCATTCTGCCCGTCCCCTCGCCACCGCTCTTTCTCGATGCACCACTGTGCTCCTGTACTCTGCCTGAACGTCAGTCAGCCGTGACCTGGCAACCGGGCGGCAAATGCCATTGTGACTGCGCGTCAGAGCGTGCGCCGTGCTGCCAAATTTGGTGATTTTTCAGTCGATGCGCTAACGGCCTACACTCACCACATATGTTCGCCTGCGTGTTTGTCTGTCTGTCTGTATGCCAGTGTATGTGCGCCCGCGCCGGTGTGTATCTATGTGTGTATGACTTCTTCATTGGAGCGACTCACACACACACACATATACATACAGACATACAAACAGTATGCCAATGATAGCAGTAGCAGTTGTCCCCCTAGATTGAGTGGCACTGCGGCGTCCCCTAGGCAAGTCGCTGTCACAATGCCACATAAAGCCTGCACACAACATCTGTGCAACACTTATCAACACAAATAATTGACTTAGGCACAAACACATTGATGCATTAATGTGTGTGAGTGTGTGTGTGTGTGTGTATGGAGGGGAAGAGAGTACAGAGAGAGAGCGAGAGAGCGAAAGAGAGTTCATTGGTCAGTTCCGACTCGGTGCGCAGGAGAGAGTCAAACAGACATTTGACAATACAATTGACTCACTCGCACACACACACACACAGAGACATACACGCAAGCACAAACACACACAGACATACACGCAAGCACACACACACACATACACACATACACATATACACACAGACATACACGCACACACATACACACACACACAGACGTACAAACATACACAAACACGTGTAGATACAGTAGATACAGTATATATATATATATATATATATATATATATATATCTATATATATAAAAGAGATCCTCTGTGTGTGTGTGTGTGTGTGTGTGTGTGTGTGTGTTTGTCCCACCCTCCTTGGTTCATTTTCTATGAGCTGCTTCTCGGGCATCACTTGGCGTACCCGCTCAAAATTTATACCATCATGTTTGAAATTTTCTTGTCTACACTGCAGGGTAAATTGTTAATTTTAAAAATAAAACGAAAAAAAGTTATAGCGGTGAAAACACAAAATGAACCCAGAAAAATGCGAAAATTTTGGTACATTTTCTGAAGACTACTATTCCTAAACCAGCAATGGTAAAACTATACAAATTATACCACTGTGTAGAAAATTTTATGTTCTATTTAACGCACGATAATTTAAACCCAAAAATTAAATATAAAACATGTTAAAGGGAAAAAAATTCAATCAACATTCAAAATATTTTTTAAACTCCACGCGTCCGATTTTCTATATTGTTTTCTCTCTTTCTCAAAAACTAATAATCACACATCTAAATAAATAATACCATCATGCTGGGAATTTTCTTGGCTACAATACGGTGTAATTTTTGATTTTTCAAAGTGTATTAAAAAAAAGTTACGGCGGTGTGAAGTGTAAATGACAAAGTCAAAAAGGCAAAATTAGCACACAAAAACGTTAATATTTTGGTCATTATTCCGCTATCCAGTCCTGATAAACCAGCAGTGGTACAGCTATAAACCTTATACTATTGTGTAGATAATTTTGTGTTCTACAAGAAAAGGTATAATTTATACCCACAAATTATACAAAAAAACGTGTAAAATTGGCAAAGTTCTCAAATACATCCAAAATTACACTTGAACACCGGGCGACTAAAATTAATTCATTTTTCTACTATTTCTCAGGAACTATTTGTCACAAATTAAAATAAATTATACCATCGTGCTAGAAATTTTGTTTTCTACAATACGGCATAATTTGTAATTTTCCAAAGTGTATCTGATGGAAGTTACGGGGGTGTAAAGTCAAAAGGACATATTGCCAATTTGACAGCTATTTTGCGCAGTTGCGATTACACAGGAATATACTACTGTGTAGAGAATTTTGTGTTCTACAAAATAAGCTATAATATATACCCACAAATGGTACAAAAAACGTGTAAAATTAGCAAAATTCTCAAATACATCCAAAATTACACTTGAACACCGGGTGACTAAAATTAATTCATTTCTCTACTATTTCTCAGTAACTGTTTGTTATACATAAAAATAAATTATACCATCGTGCTAGAAATTTTGTTTTCTACAATACGGTATAATGTTTAATTTTCCAAAGTGTATCTGAAGGAAGTTATGGGGGTGTAAAGTCAAAAGGACATATTGCCAATTTGACAGCTATTTTGCGCAGTTGCGATTACACAGGAATATACTACTGTGTAGAGAATTTTGTGTTCTACAATATAAGCTATAATTTATACCCACAAATGGTACAAAAAAACGTGTAAAATTGGCAAAATTCTCAAATACATCCAAAATTTCACTTGAACACCGGGCGACTAAAATTAATTTATTTTTCTACTATTTCCCAGTAACTATTTGTTATACATGAAAATAAATTATACCATCTTGAGCAGTATCTTGTTTTCTACAATACGGTATAATTTTTAATTTTCCAAAGGGTATCTGAAGGAAGTTACGGCGGTGTAAAGTCAAAAGGACATATTGCCAATTTGACAGCTATTATGCGCACTTGCGATTACACAGGAATATACACCGATTAAATTTGACTGAAGCCCAATCACAATTAAGAATGCATCATATTATCTCCAAGCATGGATGGTGTGGTTTTTTTGCGTACAGTTTAATTAATGCTACACTATACTGAATAGAAAGTCTTTATTTTCCTCAATATTTACACATCAAATGTTCCGCACGACGGGCGGGTAAAATGCTACTTGGAACAAAGTAAGCTACTGAATTTTACTGTGTAATTTAATTGGTTTAATTTCAAGTTGCATACGCTTAAGTTGCATAAGGATACGGGTTGTAATATCATGCAATGCCAAGTATATGCATATGCCGTTTTAGAGGAAGCATTAATCTGGAATTATAGAGATGTTTCATTGTTTTGATAGTGTTACACCTCTGAATTACTACACACGAAGGACGGGTGTGAATTTGAGTAGTGTTGAGGGAAAAACATCGTCAATAATTAAAACAATAATTTACAAATTTGACTTTTCTATTGGTCGTTTTTCATCAATTTTCTTTGTGTTTGTTTCGTGTTTGAGTTCTGAATTATTCCGCACGTCGGGCAGCTTTAAATATGAGGCGGGTTGTAGAAAAACATGTTTTCTAAATTGAAACATAAATTTTACATTTGGACTTTTATATTAGCTAAAACTTTCCTGTGGGTTTGTTTTTCTTTTTCAATTTGCACTAATTTTTTATGAATTGAATATTAATTATATTTTATGAACTGTTCCGCACGACGGGCGAATTGAATGTATCTATAAAGAGTGGGTTTAAATGATAGCGAGGTATATGATATTTTGCTAGCAGTAAATATTCTAGCGATAAAAGTAGAATAGCTCTTGAGCAAATGATTTTGGAGAATGATGTCAACCTTTAAATATATTTTGCGATCTGATGATATATGTATTAGGAATAATACGTAGCAGAATATAGATTGCATAATATAATATCGGCTGTAATATCAAGGGCTGTAATATCGGTGTATTCCAAAAAATAACAACTGTATGAATATGATGCATTAGTGGAAGCATTAACCGGGAATTATGAGATAATATGATAATGGTGTATAATTATATCGCCTTATGCAACAAATGTGAATTTAGCTGCCTCACAGTTTGGTTCCGATACTATATTGGCAGGTTGAGAGATAAGTATTGGTGGGCCACGTGTTTGGGACCCCGGGGGTAGATAATCTCAGTCTGCTGATTACAAATTATGATCGCATCAGTATATTTTGTGATCACAAACTAATAAGTTAAATCACCTCAGACTAGGCTGAGAGCGGTCAATATTGGATGGTTGGGTTGGATAGGTTTGACTCAGGTTATATTGGGTTTTAATGATAGCGGAAAATATATAAATTTTAGCAATAAATATTATAGCGGTAAAAGTAAAATATTACTTAAGCAAATGATATTGGGGAATGATGTTAAGTAATAAATATAGTTTGGAAACATTCTGATGAAAAGATTTCATCATCTTTCATTGTTTGTTTCGTGTTTGTGTTCTGAATTATACCACACGACGGGCAGATTTATATATCAGGCGGGTTGAGGGATAATATTTGTCAAAATAAGAACAAAAATATTCACATTTAGACTTTTCTATTGGTTAATATATTTATAGGTTACAGTTTTTGGTTTTCAATTTGTATTCATTATATTTTATGGATTCGATATGCATTTTATTGTATGAATTGTTCCGCACGACGGGCGGGTTTAAAAAGTGTTTAAATTTTTTAGTTCATTTTTTCAAATGGTTCATTTAAAAAAGGTATTTTTTTAATAAAAATGCTCCGCGGGCAGCAACTATAGACAATAGAACGTTCAATTTACCCTGTAGAATTAATCCCTACACAAAACCAATGGAATTGACTTCAAGATCCAGAACGGATCGTGTTCGAGTTCTGAATTATTCAGCACGACGGGCGGGTTTAAAGATGACTCAGGCGGACTGAGGGGAAATATTTTGTCGAAATAAAAATAATTAAACTTATAATTTTCAATAGATGAATATTTTTATGAGTGTACCCTATTTCATTTTTATTTTTCCATATTTTTTTATGAATTGAATATGAATTTCATGTTATGAATTGCTCCACACAACGGGCGGGTTTTAATGCTATAAATATACATAAAGAAGAAATTCTGTCTGTCTGTGTATGTATGCTTGAATATGAGGTGACATAATTGCGCTGGTTCATGGTTCGCTGGTTCAATGATCAGGGACTTCAAGCGCAAACGAAGAGATGGCTCATTTTTATGAAATAAAAATGTCCCGCGGGCAGCAATAAAACGTTCAATTTCACCGTGTAGAATGAATTCAAATACAAAACTAATGGATTTGTCTTCAAGAACCAGAACGGATGGTGTTCGAGTTCTGAATTATTCCGCACGTCGGCCGGGTTTAAATATGATGCGGGCTAAGTGAAAATATTTTGTCAAAATAAAATTAAAAATAATGAAATTTAGACTTTTTAATTGATTAAGGTTTTTATGAGTTTGCCTTATTTATTTTTAATTTGCAATATTTTTATGAATTGCTCCGCACAACGGGCGGGTTTTAATGCTAGTATATATATATATCTCTCTCTCTTTCGCGTTATATCAATGTTTCTTGCGCATGTTGATCGCTTGTATCGAATATTTTCATCATCCAAAATTGTAATAACCAGCCCTACTAAGCCTTGCACTATGTGTTTACGTTGGATTTTTCCCTCTTACCCGCCAGATCACCGTCCCTCTAGATTGGCGCATGCGCAGTACACACCGCAAGTTACCGAAAGTCACCGGAAATCTTACGTCGATGATTAACCAGTCATTATGTCACTACAGTTTGTGAGCTACGTGGTGTAGTGGTAGCACATCCGCCTCACAAGCGGGAGGTCCGTGGTTCGTAACCCGGCGGACCAGAATTTCTTGTAGAATGCTATAATCCAACAGCCCCTGTCCATCCAGCAGTACATGATGGTACCAGAATCAGTCATGAGTTGTACCATGCATTCTGGGGAGGTGGCCCTCTCTAATACGTCTTACGTCCTTGTGGCGCCATAGAGTGGAGAGGGTCGGTTCTGCGGTGGCGGCGAGCTGAATGGGACACACATGTGTGTTCATAAGCTTCGGCTTCTTCCCGTGTAATAGCTGTCACCTAGGCATTTAACCTTCAATTACACACTGACACATTATGCAAATTGGGCCCGGGCCCTTGTAAATTTCAGTCAGTTATCTCTAGTGGAAAAAAATGGCAAGAACACGCACACACACATACATACATACAGACAAACAAACACATTGGAATTTCGTCAGCTGATATCGCATGCACCAACGCCTAGGAGAATGTCAACATACGCGGTGGATTTAGCCTGGGGCATCACCCTGGTTGTGTGCACGCGCCTCTGTGTGTGTGCGTGTGTGTGTGTGCGTGTGTGTGTGTTGTGCAAACAGAACGCGCACGTAACATTGATCACGTGATGCGAGCCAAAATTCTAGACTGCATGCCATTCCTACACACACACACACACACACACGAACAGACAGACAGACACACACACAAAAACAGACAGACAGACACGCACACACAAATAGACAGACAGACAGACATACAGACGAGCAGTTCTCACAGGATTTATCAGCAGGTCGCAAGCGCAAGAATAATGCGAGGCGCGTGCCCCACCCCCCCCCCCCCCCCCCCCCCCAACACCCCTTCCCTCCACAGCAGGCCGGCTGCCAATCTTGGTTGTCAATGTGAGTTTTGTTTGAGCAGCGGGGGGAGGGAGATAAGTGGGGATGGCGCGGCCGCGGGGGAGGGGATTTGGGGTATGAATAGGGGATAGTGGGCATGGCGTTGACATGTCGGCTTTGCTCACAACCAAGACTTATCCCCCTAGACCAGACTAATAGTCGGCTTACGACTGTTGGGGCAGACGACCACATGAGAAGCAAGAATATTTTTCCTAGGGGCAACGCTGGCTGTGTCTCAGCATATTGTACATCTATAAACATCAATCAAACTAGGTGCGTACAAGGAGACATTGTTAACTCAATATTACGCACGCTGGTCGCACAAAAGCATGTCAGTGCTATCAGAAGGAGTTTGCATGTGCAAGAACTATTTGGCCACCAGTAAGACGGCTCGACAAGTATTGCACGAGCGAAGTTTAGCAACAAAACGATGCTTCTAGGTGAAGCACCATTGAAAACGTTGAAGGTTGAAGGCCTAAGTGACAGCTATTACACGGGAGGAAGCCGAAGCTTATGAACACACAGGTGTGTCCCGTGCAGCTCGCTGCCACCGCAGAACCAACCCTCTCCACGCTATGACGCCACACGGACGTAATACGTATTGAAGAGGACCACTTCCTCAGAATGCATGGCACCAGAGCCGTTGCGAGGAATCATGGGCCCCCCGAAGGCAGCATTTGGGGCCCCATTATAAATAAATCGCCAAATAATTAATGCATTTATCAGACAAAATCACATATTACAAGCTCAGGTGAAAACATCTGAGCAATAAGGTAAAGGCTATGCATAATAAATATGATCAATTATAATATCATACGTGAAGCAACGGGGCCCCTCAACATCCGGGGCCCTCCCCCCGACCGGGGGGTATGGGGGGCGGTTGCTACGGCTCTGCATGTCACAACACATGACTGATATCTGGTATCATTTACTGCTGGGTGGACAAGGGCTGTTGGATTATAGAATTCACTAAAAAAAATTCTGCTTCGCCAGATTAAGTATGAAATTGGATATATTCAGTTCTGGAACCGCCAAGCGCTAGCTAGCTAGCATTCGATTATCAACTGGGCAATTTCCCACTAACCACCAACAATTTCCACATTGCATATAACTGTCATGCTCACTATGCTGGTCATATCGTGCCCGGCCCTTACCACCTACTGCTGATTACCACACACGCACCACCTACCACAGTTACCACCCACTTATCACCTACTTTTGTCATCACATTCTGGTTGACTTTGTTTGCCCGTATCATCACCCGTCCCACTGTTTGCCACATAAATCCCATCATCTCGTCTTGTTGGCTCCTCCAGCAACCCCTAGCCTCCGTCCGCTAATCACCCCCTGACTCAGCCTCTGATCAACCCTCAGTCAACACACACACACACACACACACACACACACACACACACACACACATACACACACACATACACACACATACACACACACACACACGCACATACACACACATCTCAATGGACACTCAACACTCGCACGTGCGTTCTGTTGAATTCAATTTTCTGACACAAAGCACTTGCAGACAGCAAACACGAGTGGCCTAAACGCCGGCGGGCTTATGTGAATCTGTCAGTATGCGTGCGTGTGTGTGTGTGTGTGTGTGTGTGTGTCGCATATACACACACACACATACACACACACTTCCGCACAAAGTCGTTTAAGATTCGAAATTACATCGACAATCTTGCGTACAGCCACACAATACGATCCTTGAACTAAACGCTACCATTCACATACCCGTCTATTTACACACACACACACACGTACTCACACACACAGAGAGAGAGAGAGGGAGAGAGAGAGACAGACACAAGTGCAGATTCAGCAATTAATTCAAGTGGTCTCGGGCGGAGATGTACGGGCGTGTGTGAGACTCGTGATCAAAACACAGACGATCAAGTGAGAATCACTCATCTCTCTGTGAACGCCCTCTCCCCTAGACAAACTCCCACTCTCTCTCCCACACACTCTCTATATATAGACATACATATACACATACACAGACGTACATATACATATTTTATTTAGAGTCAAGACTTCGTGTATATTCTAGGCAGAGTTCAGACACAACCCTTATGACACGACCCCCTAGACATAACAGTTGTTGCCGTTGTTATTTGGCCCATTGATAAAGCAGGCAGCTGACCTGTTTGGTGACCGAATCAATAAGACGCACGTACATATCCTGCTCCTGACGAATACCTGGCAACAGACCAGCATACAGATTGATGTAGGTATTCATGGATAAGTATTTATATAGCGTCCTACACCTAGACCAGTGGTTCTCAACCTTTCTCAGTGCTCGCAATCATTTCACATCAGCAGTAAGTGCTCGCACACACTGAATTCTTGATGGCCATACGAAAATATACAAATACAAACGACGTAATAACAAAATTTATTGGTTCAATATTCATTCATACAACTCATTTAAGAGGATTAAGCAAAACTACATTTTTCCGGAAAAAAATAGTGTATAGGTAGAAAATATAATTTATTTGTAAAAAAATTCACAGGAATTCTTGCACCCCCTAGGAACCAGTCTCGCACAGCTGGTTAAGAACCCCTGACCTAGAGGGTCTCTAGGGCGCTGCTGACATACACACACACACACACACACACACTGGTCCGAGTATAAACACATACACATACAGGCACAGAAATATATCAAACAAGAATACAGGTATGAATGAAGCATAATTATGACATCACACGCATACACACGCACATACAAACACAGCCAGACACACACACAGACAGAGAGAGAGAGAGAGAGCAAAGGGAAAATAAAAATGAAAAATCAGACACACATGCACATGTATATACGTAGATTGGCTAAATGTATACGCTGTGTGTATGTGTGTATGTGTGTGTGTATGTGTGTATGTGGGTGTGTATGTGTGTGTGTGTGTATGTGTGTGTGCGAAGTTACCGTTTGAGAAGAGGAGTTGGAGTCGATAATGGATACCATTGTTGGTTCTCTGACCGTCCGGTTCCTGTTATGCACACAATCAAGCACACACACACACACACACACACACACACACACACACACACACACACACACACACACACACACACACACACACACACACACACACACACACACACACACACACACACACACACACACACACACACACACACACACACACACACACACACACACACACACACACACACACACACACACACACACACACACACACATTGTGGGTGTTATAGCTATATAACTATATTTGGGTTCAATATATTATGGGGGCATAAACCACTTGTACCCCCCACAAGCTACGCCATTGTCATAAGCACAAGGAAGGCAGAAAAATTAACAACATGGATTCTGATATATTAGCAGAGGCGTAGTCAGCATTCACATTTGGGGGATTTAAAACCTGCTTGTACAATTATTTTGTGAAATTATTTTGCCCGAATAAATACCTTGGCTTTTTGTTATACAGAAACTTGTGAGTGTGACCCAACAAACACGTTTCGATAGACAAAGAATAGACAAAGAATAGACAAAGAATAGACAAAGATTAGACGAAGATTAGACAAAGAATAGACAAAGATTAGACAAAGAATAGACAAGAATAAACAAGAATAGACAAAGAATAGACAATAATAGACAAAGCATAGACAAAGAATAGACAAAGATTAGACAAAGATTAGACAAGGATTAGACGAAGATTAGACAAAGAATAGACAAGGATTAGACAAAGAATAGACAAGAATAGACAAAGAATGGACAAAGAATAGACAAAGAATAGACAAAGAATAGACAAAGATTAGACAAAGAATAGACAAAGATTAGACAACAAATAGACAAGGAATAGACAAAGAATACAATAATAGACAAAGAATAGACAAAGAATAATAGCAATAATAGACAAAGAATAGACAAAGAATAGACAAAGATTAGACAAAGATTAGAGGAAGATTAGACAAAGAATAGACAAAGATTAGACAAAGAATTGACAAGAATAGACAAAGAATAGACAAAGAGTAGACAAAGAATAGACAAAGATTAGACAAAGAATAGACAAAGATTAGACAAAGAATAGACAAAGAAAAGACAATAATAGACAAAGAATAGACAAAGATTAGACAAAGATTAGACAAAGAATAGACAAGAATTGACAAATAATAGACAAAGAATAGACAAAGAATAGACAAAGAATAGGCAAAGATTAGACAAAGAATAGACAAAGATTAGACAAACAATAGACAATAATAGAAAAAGATTAGACAAAGAATAGACAAAGAATAGACAAAGAATAGACAAAGAATAGACAAAGAATAGACAAAGAATAGACAAAGAATAGACAAAGAATAGACAAAGAATAAGCAAACAATAGACAAAAATAGACAAAGAATAGACAAAGAATGCTAAACAGGCAGCAGAAAATAATTCAGCAAATATTTGTTCAAACAAAATCCAACAAACAACAATAGACAAACTGTACTCAACCGACGAGTAATTTAGACAAAGTTGGCAAGTTGCGAGACAACATTGAGGCGCTCACCTCGTCCTTCTCGACAAAGCCTACAAACGCGGTGCGCTCCACTTCAACAGGCTGTCCCAGGCGGTCGTACAGAGCGATGACAAAGTGGAAAAAGTTGCTCTTTCGCAGGTTGGAGGGCGGCTGCTTCTCGAAATGCACCCGGCCCAGACCCGCACTGCGTACACACACACATATATACACACAAACACACATAAACACACATAGACACATAACAATGAGGATATCAATACTATTGACATTGAAAATAATACAACTGAAACGATAATTAGTATATGGCAATGAAAATGTATGCATTGATGACTAAACCGATCCAAATTAAATTAATGAAATAATTCAAATATTATAGGGATATAGCCCTAAAATAGTTTTCGTTATTATAATCTCCAATTAACGCGGTCCAAGCTCGAATAAATGCCGCAAATATGCAAAGGCACAAACTAATATACAAAAAGCATTTAAATCTGTAATATCATTGAATGAGCGCGTTCAGGCAATGTCAGTCATCGAAGGGCTTCACATATTTATATGACTGCGTAATAATGATATGTCACTTCATGTAGGAATGTTGTCTGCCGTGAGAGACACTACATGTGCTGCAACATTCAAAAGGCACACATACACACTCATATACATCCATTTTTAAAACAGCACATTGCAAGTTGATTTTCACTATCAAATTCATCGTCCAGAAGTAGTAAAATCGTTTAATTATGATTGATTTGTGCTAGTTGTTGTCAGTTTTGATAACTGTACAACACGCGACAGTCAGATGGAAAGAACGTTACACCGAAATGATGTGTATAAAATATGATAGATCAGGGGTGCTTAACCGGGCGTGCGAGACTGGTTCCTGAATTTTTTTATAAATAAATTATATATTCAACCTATGCATTCTATTTTTCCTGAAAAACGTAGTTTTGCATAATCCTCCAGATTATGCGGATAATAGCATAATCCATAGTTGTACGAATGACTATTGAATATAATTTTTTTTATAACGTCGTTTGTATTTTAATATTTTCGTATACAGCTATTAAGAATACAGTGGGTGCGAGAATTGACTGTTGATTTGAAAGCGGTGCTGGAACACTGAAAAAAGTTGAGAGCCACTGATATAGATTGTCCAATATGCTAATAAGGGAAGCAATTTCAAATCGAATCCATAATTCTAATAGGCAAAATTTATGGAAGAAATTGAACAGTCGAGTATTTCTCCATTAGTCACAGCCAAAACCGTCTCCAAGAGACCTGTGATGAACGTCTCAAAACACGGCACATTTCATCTCTGGCCAGAACGTGAACAATCTCATTGCGAAATTATTGCACACACACACACACACACACACTCACACACACACACACACACAAACACACACACAAACACACACACACAAACACACACACACAAACACACACACACACACACACACACACACACACACACACACACACACACACGATGCATCCGTGACAAAACACAGCTCGAGCCGATTTAGCCGCCCCAGAGTAAAAGCCGACTGTTTGTGAATGGCACGCGCGCCGAGATTTATGGCTGGCATAAAGCGTGGGGAGAGTTGGTTTGTATGCGCGTGTGCCGCGACAACAGGTATGCATTACACAAATGCCACACAGCTGGACAAACACCTAGGGGGAAGGCCCGGCCGGAAGTAGTGCCACAATGACAGCGGCGAAAATGAAAGGGGAGCGGAAATGTGGACTCTGTCCATGGGGAAAATCAGAACTTACTTATGACGGAGATCAAAATCGAAATCGAGATCAAAATCGAGGGAAATAGCCTCTTCTAATTAGTTGATTGTACAATTAACAGAGATATTTCAGTTATACTAGGGGAAATATCAGTAATTGGCTCCCAACACCAAAACAACTGACTGCGCCTCTGTGGACAAGTCAATCCCGCATTATCGATTGCCAAAGGAATGTGCTATGTACACACGCACACACACGCACACGCACGCACATACGCACATACGCACATACACACATAAGCAGACATGCATACAAAAAGTAGCCAGGTTTTAAAATCAATACAGCACACTTTTTTAAGTTTGTCGATGTGAATACGGGATAATTAATTTAATACGGGATAACTTTTCACCCAATAGGAAAATATTTTATCCGCTGTTTTAAATAGCGAAATTTAACATTGCCTGTTTTGAGAAAAAAATAACCAACAATATTTTATCAAAAATCAATGCAAATATTGTACGATAATAAGAGAGCCCAATTCGGGCTCAAAAGTTTTTTTAATTGATCACATCTTTGTTCGTATTAAATATATCATATCCTTGTTCCAAAAAAGTGGCGGACCACTGATATACAGTACACTAGACACTGTCAGACCCCTGCACTTGTATATCTGTCTGTCATTCTTTATGTCTGCCTGTGTGTCTGTCTGTCTGTGCGTGTGTGTGTGTGTGTGAGTGTGTGTGTGTGTGGCGCAGAGACAAGCGCAATCAGCTTAGTGCAGTCAAAAACCCGCCGTTCGCTCAATGGCATCTACTCACGCGCGCCACACAACGGCCGAGAGGGGAGGGGGAGGGGCGCCTCGCTGCAAGCACGTGTCACGTGGCTGCCACGTGGCTGCCACGTGACTCGGCCAGATTGCGCCGGAAATGAGCGGTGCTGCATGTCCAACACTCAGCCCACAACACGGACGCTAATTAATAAAACAACAACATTGATTTCCGCTGCAACAATCTGCCCGTCCCCCCATCCCCCCCTCTTCAACAATCCCCACCTCCTCATAGCCTCGTACTCATCGGCTATGTCTGATCATTTACCTGCGTTGCTCAGGAAAATCTCGGACGGCATATTGAAAATGCGCCAGACAAGCAGTGTTGGATGCCGAGATAGAGGGGGAGACAGTGAGGGGGACGCATCCCCCCTGATTCAGCACATGTGACAGTCGGCTTCCTCGCGCATATGCACAGAGAGAGTTGCCAATTGGCGCATCACGACGGTCTATGCCAGGAGGTCAAAACCAGGCGTTATCGATACTCCTTGGGGTATGGGACAAAAAGTCGGGGTATGGGACTCAATTTCTGAGTACTGCATAACTTGTCAATGGTTAATAAATAGTAAATTTATCAATAGTTATGTTTTACTAGTAATCCTTATCTGAATTACAGTGAATTCAAGCGATTAAGGTACTCGTGGATCTGGAAGACATACTGGCAAATAATAGGATTGGTGATAATTGTTTGAATAGGATTAGGATTGTTGATAATAATTACAGTCAAAAAAGAGGATTCGACGATCCATTTGAGGTGTGGGACCATTAAAAGGTCAATTACACCTGGTATATGCCATTTGTAAATTAAGTTAACCCGAATGAGAACAGAACTAAATATAACAGAAAAAGTTTCGCCAAGATGTCAGTAAATTAGTGTAAAAAACTAATAAATTCATACTAAAATCTGCAAAAACATATTTTTGGTCCATTTTTCACTTGGATCAAGTATATTTTCATTTGGATTGTTTATATTTGCAAATGGTATAGATTTAAAATATAAAATGTAAACATAAAATTTCGTTAAAATAAATTCTCAGAAATCCACACAACCCCTAGGGGTGCGAACACCCCCCTGACTAAGACGAATCCCTGTTAAGAACCCTGACTTAGAGGATTATACAACTCGTTTTCTCATATCTTATATTTCACATTATAAATTTTCTATATTCGGATAAATTTTAGCACCACCAAGTCAAGACTCTTCCATAGACAAAAAGTGACTATATATACGAGGGGTGCATGAAAAGTTTCAAGCATCGCATATATGGAGTTTTGGTGTATAGCCAAATTTATATTTCCATAAAAGTACAGCCAATGCTGAGTGTGAGTGCCAATTTTCAAGGTTCTAACATATTTTATCTATTTTTTGCAGGTTTTTGAATAGACAAGGGTCAATGATTTTGTGAAAAATGGAGAAAACCGAGTACCGTGCAGTCATTAAGTACCTGCATTTGAAAGGCATGACTTCCTCAGAAATTCATGAATACATGGTAGAAATATTGGCAGAGAGTGCCGTTTCTTATGCAACAGTCACACGTTGGGTCAGAGAACTCAAGCGTGGCAGGGACAGTGTTGAAGATGACCCAAGGTCAGGAAGACCTCCAACTTCAGCAACCAAGGACAACCTTGACCTTGCTCTGCAAATGGTCCTGCAAGATCGTCGTCTATCATGTCGTCAGATAGCAGAGAGGCTTGGGGTATCCTTTGAAAGAGCTGACAAAATTCTGACCAAAGAGCTGAAATTGTCAAAGGTTTCTGCAGGGTGGCTCTCCCGTCTTTTGACGCCTGAGCAGAAGCGCACCAGGTGCACCATGTCCAAGGACAATCTTCAACTGTTTGAAGCTGACGAAGATAAGTTTTTAGCTCGTTTCATTACTATGGACGAAAGCTGGGTTCACCATTATCAACCGTAAAGAAAAGAACAATCAAAACAATGGAAGCACACGTCATCTCCGACCCCCAAAAAGCCAAGGTCATTCCTTCAGCTGGCAAGGTCATGACCTCCGTTTTCTGGGATTCGCAGGGGGTCATTCTTATCGAATACCTTCAATAGGGCCAAACAGTAACTGGACAGTATTATTCTGGACAACTAAGGCGCTTACGGGAAGCAATCAAGGAAAAAGTCCAGGAATGTTGACAAGAGGGGTTCTGTTCCACCAGGACAATGCTCCAGCCCACACCTCAGTGGTTGCCATGGCAACAATTTATGACTGTGGATTCAATCTCGTTCCCCACCCCCCTTATTCGCCAGACCTGGCCCCCTCCGACTTCCACCTGTTCCCACAACTGAAAAAAACCCTGGCTGGTCGCCATTTTCGCAGTGATGATGACGTCATAACTGCAATTAAGGAGTTCCTGGGGCCCCAGACAAAATAGTTCTTCTTCACTGGGATAAATGCCTGCAGCACCGCTGGAACAAATGCTCAACTCTTGAGGGAGACTACGTTGAAGAATATATCATCAAAAATCTCCAAGGCCTACTAGTTTTTCTGATGCTTAAAACTTTTCATACACCCCTCGTATATAATGCATAAATTTTGTTATAGCAACGCGCTATAACACTGGACTGGAGGCAATCTATGTCATATATAAAATATAATATAATAGTTCTTATAAATAGAAGATATTCATTATATGCACAATAAAATGAATATTTAATCCGACATATTTATTGACAAATTTCCTATGGGAAAAATTAAGCAAAACCCCTTGTTGAACTTCAAAGCACAATAATTAATTGGCAAACATAGTTTACATATTGGTGAATAATTATATTCAATGAATTTGTAACTATTTAATATTAAATCGATATAGTATTCGGTGTCAACCATTTCCACCAAAGTCATGACAAAATAATGCATAATTAGTTACATGTTTACATTGAGGTGGCCTTATTATGCTACATTATTACATACATACATTCACGTGTAGATATTACTTTAATTCGAAACACACAGCCTGCTTCAACTAGAAATACTACACTGCAAAAATCCACTTAAACCAGTAAAAATACTTCATATAGGAAGCCAATATCCGACCTAAAAAGTACACTATTTCACTACGAACGCCCAAATAAACAAATTTGTATATATACTTATACGTGAGACACATTGTTATTACCTGTGTGATGCGTCCACTGTTAGGGGCTGTTGAGGCCAGGCGCGTGGTGCCAGCACGCCAGGCACATTCACTTCGTCCTCGATCTTGAGACCGGTCGAGGCCCCCCGCGCATGGTGGAGAGCCCCCACGTCTTGCAGACCAAACATCATGGCGCCCCTTGCCGACACACACACACACACAAACACACAGGCCGCCCCTAAGCCCACACGACAAACTCACTGCAGTTACAGGCCACGCGGGATTCTATGCGTCAAATAGCCCCGGGCGCTAATTAACCTCAGGCGATGCTTGTGCCCTGCGGCGTGCTCACGCGTACGTCCCAAGGGCTGAAGTGACGTTGGTAGCGCGGTGTACTGGCGAGTGAGGTCGCCAAGGGCCCTCCCCAAGGACCGCCTCCTGAGACGCCAGCCGCTCACAGCGAGGCACTCGAAAATTGTGCCCCGCCTATCAGCGAAATGCACCAATGGCATGGCAGAATTTCACCAACGACGACCAATCAGCAAGCGGCAGCTGAATAGTTGGGGTTCGTTGAATCGCAGAGCTCAGTCGGTGAGTGGCTGTTCTGGTGGTGGGGTGTCGGAGCATTTCACGCTCGAATCAACATGTTCAAGCCAGCACAGATATATAATGGCCCAGTCATCACCCGGACATAACTACACAATGCTTCTCTCGCAAACAATGTGGTTTTGGATGAAACACTAATTAATGAAGGAAATATATGATGATAATCAACATAAATATATTATTTACACAATGAAAATAAATGATACAACCAAAAACACCAAGAGAAATTAACAATTCAATTTGTTCGAACTAAACACGTTTGTTAACAATTTTAAACAATGCCGAACACACGGCATACACTCAAGGTTTAACTTGGAAGATGAAGGATGAACTTGGAGGATTAGGGATATTGCAATGCTCATTTATAAACGGATGCTTTTGCAATGGGCTGTTTCCTAGAGTGGGCCAGACAGTAGCAACCGCCCCACGTACCCACCGGCCGGGGGGTCCCGAATGTTGAGGGGCCCCGTTGCTTCACGAATGATATTAAAATTTATCATATTTATTATGTATAGTCAGTCATCATCTTCACCACCTATGTCTTCATCTCCGGTCAATCATATTCTTCCCTCTCCTGGATCAGAGCGTATGTATCGCGTCTCCATTGGTTTTGTAAATATTAGATCATGCCGACATAAAACCGATCATATCTTAAACTTCTGCTCTTCTTATGGCCTTTCCATTCTCTGTCTCGCTGAAACTTGGTTACTTGAGTCAGATGTATCGCTGTTTTCCTCCAACGTATCACCATTTAATTTTCTTCACAAGGCTCGCTCTAATTGTAAATCCTCTGGTGGCGGCGTTGGCTGCATTCTCTCAAACTCTCTCTCCATTTCCCCTATCTCTAGTTTGATTCCCCCTCCTTCTTCATTTGAATTTCTAGCCCTTTGTCTTCATGTTCCTAACCACTCTGCATTATGCTTACTTATATTATATCGACACAATCATACCGGCACTTCTCCATTTTCCTTGATGAATTTTCCCCTCTCCTTGAGACTGTCACTACGTCTTTTTCTAGCAATCTCTTGATTCTAGGTGGCTTAAATTTTTGGACTGACTCTCCCTCCCGTAACCCCTACTGCTTAGGCTTTCTCTCTATGCTTGAATCTCATGGTTGGTTTCTTTGCAACTCTTCTCCTACTCATACCTCTGGCCATACCCTTGACTTAATTCTGTCTCCGTCGCCTTTCATCTCTTCTGATCGCCATCCTCCCGACGTTCTCACCATTCTTCCAGATCCGTCAATCTCCGATCACAGTCTCCTTTTAACCTCAATTCCGTTTTCTCCTCCTCCCGTTAATTCTTCTTTCACTTATCGTAACTATAAGAAATTTGACCCATCCTCGTTCCTATCACTCCTGGATTATTTTCTTCCTATCCATTTTCTGTACTCACTTTCTCCTGCCGAATTATTTCCGTGTTTGTCTGCTGCTCTTACGTCTATTAATGATTGCATTTTTCCCCTTCGGACATGCGCTTTTCTTTCTCCTCGCCTTCCTCCTTGGTTCAATTCTAATCTCCGTAGCCTTATATGTTCTCAGCGCCGTCTCGAACGTTGTTGGCGACGCTCTCGTTCTTCATCTGATTGGCTATCGTTTTGCTCGGCTCGATCATCTTACATTTCTGCCCTCTCTCTCGCCAAGTGTAACTTCTATAAAACTCGTCTTTCTTCTCTTTCTGGCTCTCCCAAATCTTTATGGGCTACTTTGAATTCTCTCCGTGGTCTTCGTTCGCGTTCTATTTCTTCCACTATAACAGCCTCACAATTTTCTACCTTCTTTGAGGATAAAGTCAATTCGTTGCTTTCCGTTATTCCTCCTTCATTATCTGCCCTCAGACACATTTCCTCACCTGATCATTTTTCATCATTTAATCATCTTAGTGTGACTGACTTAACTGCCCTTATCTCATCAACTAAATTGTCGTTCTCTCCTTCTGATCCTATAAATTTTAAGGCAATTTCTGAATTGATTCCTTCCCTTTTGCCCTATTTTCTTCACTTGATTATGAGTTCTTTCCTCCATGGTGCATTTTTCGCTGATAAACATGCTACAATCTACCCTATCCTTGAAAAACCCACGTTAGATCCAACTGTTATTAAAAATTATCGGCCTATTTCTCTTCTCAGCTTACCTTCCAAACTTCTTGAATCTGCCATCTCTTCTCAACTTTCTTCCTTCATTAACCAATTTCTTGATCCTTACCAATCTGGCTTCCGTCCTTCATATTCCACTCAGTCTGTTCTTATCTCTGTAACCAATGGCGTTTTATCCCACTTCTCTTACCGTCGGTCTGCCTTGCTTGTTCTCCTTGATATGTCTTCTGTCTTTGATTTGGTTAATCACTCTATTCTTCTTCGTGATCTCTCTCGTCTTGGTATCTGCTATAGTGCTCTCTCCCTTCTCAAATCATATCTCAGTGGTCGGACTTATGCTGTGAAATTTAATTCCTGTGTCTCTTCTTCGTTTGCTCTACGTCATGGTGTTCCACAGGGCTCCATTCTTGGTCCTTTGTTATTTAATCTGTACATGTCTTCTCTTTGTCCTATTCTTCGTAAACACTCTATAAGTTTTCATATCTATGCTGACGATATTCAGTTTTACATCCCGCTTCCTTTTCATTCTCCTTCCCTGCTATCTGACGTGTTTTCTGATATTTCTTCTTGGGCTGCAGCTCGCAATCTTCTCATCAACACTTCAAAGTCTGAGTTTCTCCCTCTTCATCCTCCGCGCATTAGTCCTCCGCTGCTCTCAGTTCCTCTAGCCGATACCGTTCGATATCTTGGTATTACTTTTTATTCTTCGCTATCCTTTGTAGATAACATTCGCTCCGTCGCAGGCACTTGTCGTCTGATCCTACGTTCACTCTATCCCATTCGTCCCTGTCTCGATCAATCTTCATCTATTAAACTTGTTAATTCTCTTATACTCTCTAGATTAGACTATTGCAACTCACTATACTTTAGCTTACCTCGTTCTTCCCTAAAAATACTACGACGTGTTCTTAACCAATCTTGCCGATTTGTTCTTCACCTTACTCCTTGCCGTCATACCTCCAGTTTTCTATTTAGGTTTCGTTGGCTTCCAATTGTCTCTCGTATCCACTTTCGCCTTTGCTGTCTAATCTTCAAACTCCTTCATGATCTTAGTCAACCGCCCTACCTAGTCAATCTTTTAACTCGTTCTGATAATGTTTCTTCTCGTAGACCTGTTCCCCTCATCTGTCCTCGGGCCACTAATGAATCTTCGTGGTCCTCTCAATCTTTTACTTTCTTCGGTCCGCGCATCCATAATTCTCTTCCTTCTCATATTATTTCATCTTCTTCCTACCGCATGTCTGCTTCCCGACTTCAAAATCATCTTTTTGACATCTCGTTTGATCCTGCTTCTCACACTCTCACTCCTTTCGCCAAACTATGATTCCAATCAGCTATCCATTTTCTATTCCTCCTTAGTGTACTCAAAACTCATGTGTATATGTGTATGTATAAGTGCATGTCTGTGTATGTATGTATATGTATAAGTGCATGTTTGTGTATGTGTGTATATGTATAAGTGCATGTTTGTGTATGTATGTATATGTATATATGTATTTACGCTTTGTTGTTCGTCTTTAAGTTATGCGCGCCCGTGTTTTTACAGGCCCTATAGTAAATATATGTTTGTTTGTTTGTTTGTTTGTATAGCCTTTACCTTTTTGCTCAGATGTTTTCACCTGAGCTTGAATTATGTGATTATGTATAATAAATCAATTCATTATTTGGTGATTGATTTATTATGGGGTCCTAAGTGTTGCCTCCTGGTGGAGGGGGGCATAATTCCCCTCAACGGTTCTGAGTACTGGGAGCAAATAGAAAAACAAACATTTTCGTGCTGAGAACTATCCGCCTCAGCTGCACAACTAGTGCCGAATTTAAATGCGCATAAAATACATGGGCTAAATTGTTTGATATTCTCAAACTTCCCTATTCACAGACAATTTTAATGAATTTTTTATGCTAGAAATATGCATTATTGATGTGACTCTTGACATTATTACATGGACTTTGACAACTTTAATAACAATGATAATATTAATTATTTTAATTCATTGGTCTTTCCCCAGCAGTGGCGCCGCCAAGGAGGGCTTGAGGCTGCAGCCCTCCAAAAATATGACAACCCCCATAATCCCCCACAAAAATCATAATCATGAACATTAAAATGTATTACCACTGTAAATGAAACTTTGTTGTTCTAAATGCATGCTGTTGACTCTTATGACGATAAACACGATCGGTCAAGTCAAGTCAAGCAAGTCAAGTCATTTATTCATTTGAAACAACGGCTTATATATGAAGAGTAAAATCAGCGTTGAATAATCCGTGTACAGCTATATTTAGCTATATTTCTAGGCTCCAATGTGTGACATTATCTTGCATACACGTATGTGTTTGTGTGTCTGTGTGTATGCGTGAATCACACGGTGTGCTAAATTTGCAGATGAATGAAACGGTATGTACGTGTGTGGTGTGCGTGTATTTTTGGACATAGTTGTGAGTAATGAAGTGCAATATGAGTTATGCTATAATGCCATGTTATTTTGATCTAAAAGGTGGTTATATATTAATCTATAATATAAAGGTGGTTCTATATTAATTACAGTGTACCCCGGTTTTAAGAGACCCCGGTTATAAGAGAACCCAGAATATAACACACTTTTGTTCCAGTCCCGATAAGTCTCTCATATTCGGAGTATATTTTACTCCTATTTGATTGTCCCAGTCCTTTGTTATAATATTATGTAGTCAGCGTTCGAGTGTAGTTCTTCATGTTTCGCCAAGTCCCCTCAACCTTTCCCTAGCCCCCCCCCCCCCTCTCAGCCCCCATCAGAAAAATCTTGGTGCCTCCATTGCTCCCCAATGGATAACAATTATGACAATAATCATAGGGAAGGCGAGATAAGAGGATATTGGTTCGATAAGAGCGACCGACACCTTACAACAATGATGCTATAACACTAATGCTATTGCAAACAATGAACAACGGCAAGAACGCAAATATTATAAATTGCAATGACTTTTTTATATTTGATAATCTGCAGTTTGAGAACTGAAAGTTTAAACACAAATGTGTATTTGTATTTGTCAGACACAAATAAAACCCAATTTAGTAAACCAATTTGTTTTTTGGCGGTTTTAACTGTTTCAGCAACATGAGGTAAATGTAAATGGTAAATAAACATTCCACCACTAACCTTAATTGTCTCACACTTAATATTAATGGGATGGATGTGCTTGATGCAGGAACATGAGCTTCTCAACATCAGGCTGAAACTCACTAAAAAGAAGTCGCAGATGCCCGCGGTCAGTAACTTTCAGTCGGTTTCTTTGCTTGGAAAGAAGCAAGGCTACTGCACTGAAGCCTCGTTCTACTAAATATGATGTTGGGTAGGCAATTAAGTACATCTTGATCTTGTTCCACGGCACTTGATAGCAGTCAGATATTTTTTTGTAACTAAAAATATTGATATGACTTTTTGACTTTGGCTTTAGCTCAATGTCATTTTGAATTGAAATTAGTCTGATCTTCTGTCTGTTCTTCGTCTGCCACTCCAGTTTCTTTACCGTCGACATTTAGGAATGGACAGATCAGTGGCGGCGCCAAGAGTTTTCCGATAGGGGACTGAGAGGGGGGGGGGGCTAAGGAAAAAGTTTAGGGGGCTTGGCGAAGCATGGAGCTACACTCGAACGCTGACTACATAATATTATAATAAGGGAATGGGACACACTGATTCAGTCATCGAACTTGAACCAAAATTTCATGGCATCATTTACAGTGATAAGAAATTTTAATGTCTATTATTATTTTTTTTGGGGGGCTTAGGGGGGCATATTTTGGGGGAATTCAGTCCCCGCAAGCCCCCCTTGGCGCCGCCACTGGGACTGATCTCCCAGTCTGGTATTTCAAGCAATAATATGTCCTCAAATCTCTCGGACATGTCTCTGTGCAGATCATCCAGGTGTGTACAATACACTTGAAGGTCATCGTCTGGTATGCCTTTTTCCTTATCCAATTCAGAGAGGCTTGGGAACTGGTAGGGTACATGGCGAGCTATGTTTCGTTTGAGCAACTGTAACTTGGCCAGGAAGGTGGAGATAGCTGATTTGACTTTAGTTAGGTTAGCCTCGTTTCCTTACAGCTGCAAATTAACTTCGTTGAACTTTGTGAATATATCTGTCAAATAAGCAATGCCATGCTTCATGTTCCTTAGTTCATCACACAGAACAGAATTGGAGTCTTGGAATAATTCAACAACTGTATCAAACAATGAATAGAAACGTCTTAGGCAGTTTCCCTTTGACAGCCATCTAACTTCTGTATGCAACACTAAACGTTCAAACTCTTCATCATTATCAGTGCAGAGCTGTCAAAACAGTCGGGAATTGAGGGCATGTGCCTTGATTTATTCATTGCTGTGATAACAGTGCTCATTGATTTGTGTAGTCTACCACTCAGGATTTTTGCGACCAGATGCTGCCTGTGGATTACACAGTGCAATGTAAGTACTCCAGGCACAGCTTTTTTCAAGAAACTAATGAAGCCACGATGACGACCTACCATTGATGGTACCCCATCTTTTGCACAAGCAATAATGTGAGAAAGTGGGATGTCTTTCTCTTTGAAAAAATCATCAACGACACGAAATACTGACTCCCCTTTTGTGTCTGTTTCAAACTGTCTTGCAAAGATCAGCTCTTGAACGAAGCTTTCATAAAACGTAGTCTATGCTGTCGGATATGACTAGGCCAGAGCGGCGTGCGGTAACCGAACCCTGATGCATCGTGCACTCACTCGTCCTGCTGCACGGGTTGTGTACAAATCATCAAACAAACGCTCGAACTTCTGACTTCGACTTCGGACTGTCGCCCCCTACCGCCCCCTTCTTCCTCGCCGCCCCCCAGATCTTTTCACCGCACACTTTGGGAACCACCGGATTATAGCATTCGCCCAAGAAATTCTGCTGCGCCGGGTTTCGAACCACGGACCTCCCGCTTGTGAGGCGGGTATACTACCACTACAACACGGAGTCCAGCAATGAAACACCGAAATTAAGGGGTGAAACACCGAAATTATACAAGAAACATCGCAAAACATGCAAGAAACAACACTGCCTTAACTCATCCTATTTGCCATAAGCATGTATGTGCGTGTGCGTGTGCGTGTGCATGTTTGCTTGTGTAATTACTCGGGTGTATGGGCGTACGCATGAATATGTGTATGTATGTATGTGTGTGTGTGTGTGTGTGTGTGTGTGTGTATTTGCTCAGGGCGTATTTGTCCGCTGTTCGCAACTACCTCCAAATGAAGAGATATGTGCGCACACACACACACACACGCACACACACACATGGACACACACTATAGACACACAAGCATACAAGCACATACAACTAGTGTAATAAGCAAACACTGAATGTCATTCATGTACCTAGCAGCAGGAGGACCACCAAGCCAACGCAATGATGGAAGATGTAACAGTAAATAAGGAGCCAAATAAGGAAGCAGTGAGAAAACGGAAACAGACCGAGCGATGCCAGTCGCTGGCAGCGAAATTTCGCCAAATTTGGCACATTCAACAAAATGCAATCCAACAACACAACGTCCCCCCATGGGCATAACACCCTCCCCTTACTCCCCCATGTCCTCACCCAAGCACACGTACAAGTGAACTTGGAGGGAAGCGCAAAGCGAAGCACACACACACACACAGACACACAGACACACACACACACACACACACACACACACACACAGACACACAGACAGACAGACAGACACACAGACAGATATGGATACAGCAGTAAGGCAGACAGAGTATGGGAGCAAGACAAAATACCGCGGCAGCGTGTGAGAGCAAGGCAGTGTGTGAGAGCAAGGCAGAGGGCGTGCGAGAGAGAGCTTGATGATGATACTGGCCGACGCTTGACCCAATATATGCCCTGGGGCCACATCATCACCACACACACACACACTCGTTCAATGTATGTCTGTGTGTCTGTCTGTCTGTCTGTCCAATGTGCAATCACCACTTTGTTGAGTCGTTTCGACTACTGCACCCGCGAGGCTCATTCAAACATACACCGTTCATGTGGTGTCGTGTCAGTGGTGTCGTGTCAGTGGTGTCGTGTCAGTGGTGTCGTGTCAGTGGTGTCGTGTCAGTGGTGTCGTGTCAGTGGTGTCGTGTCAGTGGTGTTGTGTCAGTGATGTAGTGTCAGTGGTGTCTTGTCAGTGGTGTCGTATCAGCGGTGTCTTGTCAGTGGTGTCATGTCAGTGGCGTCGTGTCAGTGGTGTCGTGTCAGTGGTTGCGCTGCCAATACCATTGTCCGAAATAGGACTTGGTGGTGAGTGCGTGCATCCAGATGGCTTCAGTAATGCGCTGGTCATTTCAACGGCAGACACACACACACGCATACATACATACATTCACAGACAGACAGAAGCACGCACACACACACAGACACACACAGACACACAGACACACGCATATACACACGCACACACACACACACAGTAGCAATATGAACAATAAGCAGGCAATGCTGGTTGAGGCGCCGTTTTTGAAGGAACATTTATAACATCACATTGTTATACGACACATATTTTAAACAATATATACACAAAAGCCAATAACAATATTAAGAGAAGCATTGAAAAAATGTCATAGTACAGCAATTAGGATAATATCACAGTTTATCACAATTTTAAGTTCAGTATTTATCGAAATATTTGTTGAGTTTGTGATTGAAATACGCTTTTGTTAGTGGGCATGTTTACTGAATGTTTCAGAGCATTGTTCCATGTTCTTGGGACATTACATTATATATTGTTTTAAAATAACATCGTACTGAATTCTCATATTCGTCTCCGCATTTCCTGAATCAAGAAAAATGCGACTTGTGTGGCTGATTTTCATATTTTCAACAACAACAACAACAACAACAAATGTATTTTCTATAGCGCACACAGTAATCAGAGGCGCGAAACATAACAAATAAATAGACTAGAGAAAATAAAATAGAATTAAGTAGCTCGGCGGGGGAGAGTCACAATGAGCAGTCGAAAAAAGGCAATATACATGGAAATATTGGAGTAAATATAGAGTAGATACATGAGTATGAATAAATATATGTAAATATAGAGTTAGTGAGCATAATTTTTGAATAAGTGAAGGTAAGTGAGGGCACAAACAAGCAAGTGGCAATATGAGGGCTAGTGGCGTCGATTTCCACACACAGCACGACAATTGAGGGTAAACGAACGTGAATAAAATATTGCGCATGACTTCATTGGTTAATTTAGATCTAATTTTGCACAGAATTTCACAAGAGTTTGAGAATTTATTACAAACATAATCTCTGTGCTCACCCTAATTGAAGTTTTCATCCAATATAAGCACCAGGAATTTGGTATTCTGAACTCTCTGAATGAATTTACCATCAATAGAAACGTTGGATGAAGAGTTAGCTTTCTGGATCTATTATTGGAAAATGTGCACTTAGTTTTCTTATTGTTCATTTTCGATTGATTACACTCAATCCTGTTAGAAACTCGTTGCTGCTCGTTCTGGACATTGAGATGCAAATTTTCAAGATGTATGTCACTGAGCAATACACTGTTTTTATCTGCATATATGATGAACTTGACTCTGCTGCTAAATTGAACTATATCGCCGATGAAAATAGGAACAAGTATAGGACCAAGCAGCGATCCTTGTGGTACCCCACTTGTAATTTGTCTATACAACGAGAATAATGATTAACATAAAGTGAATTCTCCCCGTCAAGTAGTTTTTGAACAGTTTCAGCGGTACTTCATTTATGCCTATCTTTTCACGTTTAACAAACAATAATTCATGATTTAGTGCAGTGTGTCTCAACGTGGGTTATATGTCCCTCTCAGGGGCCATGGGATTCTCTTGAGGGGCCATAGGACCAAATTAAAAAATGGATGCCACTATGTTATTTTCACGGGTCACGAAAGATATTTGTTGAAACGATTTGTCGGAGAAGCCTGAAGAAATCGTGTCGCGATTATCTATATGTGTATTTGTGTATGTATATGTGTGTATGTATATGTGTATATGTGTGTGTATATGTGTATGTGTGTATGTGTGTATGTGTGTGTGTGTGTGTGTGTGTGTATGCGGCCACAAGGACCTCTAGAGGGTCCAATATCTGCTCCTTGGGGTCCAAATGTTCTTTCTGGGGGCTATAAGGACTCACAATGTGTTAAAGGGGGCCATGACAAGAAAAAGCTTGAGAAACACTGATTTAGTGAATCAAAGGCACTGGAAAGGTTCATAAATATTTCTGCAGCATGCATACCATCATCCAAGCTCGTGTATATTTCTCCAATAAAGTCAAGGATAGCGTCTTCATTAGATTGTTGCGTGCGAAACCCGAATTGAGAGGAAGTTAGCAAATTATTCGACTTCAAATAGTTAGTTAATCGACTGGATATACATTCTTCAAACATCTGCCCAAAAGCGGGTAACAGTGAAATATATTTATTGTAGTGTAAGCGGGTGAGCATGTGAGCTTGTCTCATTGCACAGTGGTACTTGCTAAGTATGTGTGCGCGTGTACGTGAGTGTGTGTGTGCGTGTGTGTTTGTGTGTATGTGTATGTAATGCGACTGGGCGTTTGTGAATTGTGAACTTGTCAGTTGTGTTGTGGGAGTGAGCGAGTTCTTGTGATATTTTGGAAGGTGTGATTTGCTATATTGATTTTTTTCTCAGCTTTTTATACCAGCCATTCTTTCTATACCAGGCTTCATGATGAACATGAAACCACATTAAGTTATTTTTATCGTTCAAATCATCACTCTTGTTAATTGGAACTTTGTGTTGACGATATGGGGCCACAAGGACCTCTTTGGGGCCCAAATGTTGTTTTTGGGGGCTATAAGGACTCGTAATGTGTTAAAGGGGGCCACTTGAGTTGAAAGACAACGGGTTCATGGCGTTTACGACGCTACGACGTTAACGATGCTAAATGAGTGAAGTGGTATATACATGCGTACCCAACGGATGACTATATCTCGACTGCTAGGAGGGTGAATCTACGTACAGCGACCGTCAACCAAATTGTACGCAGTGAACTTTTGCTTTTTTAGTGCATCGGGGAAGATTCGAGAAGTGAAAGGGCGTGTTTCATTATCAATGCTGAAGCGCTAGGAAGCGCTTCACAGTGTTACATTATCAATGCTGAAGGTGGAGTGAACTGTGAAGGTGGAGTGAAGTGAACTGCACTGCGCTTCACTCGGAAGGCTTGAAGCAGAAGGCATTAGGCAATCATTGCACTTTAGCGACATTCCCTTCCCCGTGTGCTGTTTGTTTTGGAATTGAATAGAGGAATATAATATATTTGTTGAGGACTATATAATATAGAATATATTTTCTGTGAGCATTCTGTTCGCCATAGCGGACGGCTTAAAGTATTTGTGTGGTATTTGTGTAAATCCGACAATACTGAGATTAGCGCAGCTCCATGTGGAATTAATGAATCCATGAACTAAAATTTAGCAAATCAACAGAAAGCAAATGCAAATGATGAAAATGAAGTAAAATGAATTATTTGGACCAGAAAGTTTGTGGGTTTATTCGCACTCAGCTGTTCAAAATAGTCAAACAAGCGTCATTGATGTATCACTTCACAAAGTGTTTCATTATCCGTTCACTTCCATCAACTTCCTTCAGCACTTACGTTAGTGATAATGAAACACGCTCAAAGTCAGGCATATAATGTGTGTCGAAGTAACAGCGACAAGCGAGCTAATATGTTTGAGTAGTTCGACCGTTATCTCATCATACCCCACATAATTACTCTTGATATCACACCAGTACACTTTTGCGCTTAAGCTCTGGTAAAC
>OU696581.1:3626944-3749444 GCA_916048095.2 Sacculina carcini | reverse complement strand
CGGTCAGAAGTTGTCAGCCGGTTTCTTTGCTTGGAAAAAACCAAGAGTTAATGATAACCGCGCCACATCTCTGATGCCTGCTCACCGTCATTAGCTTTACTAAACATTCGTTCAGCTCGAAATAAATCATCCTACATATCCGAACTCCTTATTTCACATAACCTTGATATTCTCTGCCTAACTGAAACCTGGATTCTGGAATCCGACTCATCAATATTCTCCGCATCCATTCCTTCACATTATTCTTTCCAAGGCGTTCCTCGACCTTTGTTTCTAAATCGCTCTTCAGGGGGTGGTATTGGTATCATTTATCAATCTAAATTGTCTGTTACTCGCTGTACACTCCTGGCCACACCACCTAGCTCTTTTGAAGTTCTCTCACTTGTTATCAAAATTTGCTCTCGCACTGATGTTTGTCTTAACATTGTCTACCGCCATACACCACGGTTCCACTCCCAATTTTCTGTCTGAATTTCCTGTCCTTATTGAATCCTTAATCTCGCGTTTCTCACACTCATTTATTATTCTTGGTGATTTCAACTTTTGGCCTGATTCTCCTTCAAAAAAACCTTATACCAATGAATTCCTCTCTATTATAGACTCTCACGCATTATATTTTTCTCCGCGTGTTCCTACGCATACTGCCGGTCACATCTTAGACTTAATTATTTCACCTTATCCGTCTCATCACTCTGAACCATCCCTTCCGGTTGTCACTGTTCTTCTCCCTGATACAAAATTTACCGACCACAGTCTCCTTCTTACTTCCATTCCGCTTCCTTCCGTCACTTCCTATACCAAAACCTTCTCTTTCCGTGATTACAGGGCATACAACCCAGAACGTTTTACCGCTTACATCCACCATTATCTATCTCCTTCTGCATATTTGCATCTTCTTCCCACTAAACTTGAATCCTTCTTCAATTCTCAGCTTACGCTTATTGCTGATCAAATTTTTCCACTCCGCACCATTCGTGGTAATAAACGGCCACCACCATCTCCCTGGTCCTCACCATTCCTGGTCTCACTCCAGCGCTCCCAACGTCGACTAGAACGACGCTGGAGACGCACCCGGTCTCCTACTGATTGGTCTGCATTCACTTCTTTTCGCGCTCATTACATTTCCTCTCTCCGTGCTGCAAAGGAATCATATTACTCTAATCACATACCATCACTATTATCTTCCCCGAAATCACTCTGGTCAACTCTTAACTCTCTTCTAGGTCGTAAACCGAATCGTCCTGCGTCCACCATCACCTGTTTTGATTTTGCCGAATTTTTCACCGATAAGATCGTCGCTTTACGCACATCTCTTCCAACATATACAAACCGCGTCCTTCCCCCTGCCCCCGTATCTGAATCATTTACTGCTTTTAGCCATATACCAATATCCACCACAATACGTCTCATCACTAACACCAAAAAATCATTTTGTCCTTCAAATCCAATTAATTTTGCCATGGTATCTTCCTCTCTCCACCTTCTGGCTCCTATTCTGACACACCTTATAAATGCCTCTTTCCTTCATGGGACTTTTCTTACCAGTAAAAATGCCATTCTCATTCCTATTCTCAAAAAGCCTTCCCTTGACCCAAACATTCTAAATAGTTACCGACCAGTTTCACTTCTTCCATTTTCATCCAAAATTCTTGAGTCCGCCATTTATCATCAACTAGCATCTTACCTCTACAACAACCGTCTTCTTGATGACCTACAATCAGGGTTTGCTCCTTATCGTTCCACTGAAACTGCTCTTGTCCGCCTTCATCACGATTTACTTTTTCATTTTTCTCAAAAATCTCCCGTAGTCATCACTCTCCTTGATATGTCATCCGCATTTGACCTTGTTGATCACAAAATTCTTATTCAGGATCTCTTCTCCATAGGAATCTCTCATTCTGCTCTTTCTCTTCTCACTTCCTATCTCACTAATCGCTCCTACTCAGTTCTATTTGATAGCTGTCGGTCTCAAAATTTCCCTCTTTCATCAAGTGTCCCCCAGGGCTCATCACTTGGTCCTATCCTTTTCAACGTTTACATGACATCTCTATGTCCAATACTACGAAATTTATCTATTCCTTTTCACATATACGCAGATGACGTTCAGTTCTTCCTTCCTCTGTCTGAGCAAAACTATATTCCTCATATCATGAATAATATCTCAGCGTGGGCTTCTTCTCGTTCGCTCATAATAAATTCCTCAAAAACTCAATACATCGTACTTCACCCGCCTAAGATCCATCCTCTTCTATCTGACTTTCCTCTTTCCTCATCAGTACGTGACCTCGGTGTCTTACTAGATCCTCATTTGTCATTTCAAAAACATTTTACTTCTACAGCTGGCACCTGCCGTCTAATCCTTCGAAACCTCTACCTCATCCGTCCCTACATTGATTCATCAATTGCACAATCTCTGGTATCTGCTCTCATCATTCCTCGTATTGACTACTGTAATTCACTGTTTCTTCATCTTCCACAGAAGTCACTCAACATTTTACAATCTATCCTTAATCAAGCCTGCCGCTTCATTCTTCGCCTTCCTCCGCATCATCCCACATCATCCAATCTACGTGATCTTGGTATTCTTCCTATTCCTTATCGCGTTCAACACAAAATCTGCACACTCACCTATAAACTCTTGCATTCTCCTGACTCTCCACAGTATTTACTTGAACTTCTTTCTCCACATCCGTGTCCTCGTGATACAAGACAAACTAAAATCCTTCTTGAACCTCGTTGTCACTGTGAATCTTCTTGGTTTACACGCTCCTTCCAACACGCTGCTCCTCGCATATACAATAGCCTCCCATCTCACCTACTGTCCTCTCCCTCGCTTAAATCCTTCTCGAAACAGCTACATTCTCACCTTCTTTCACAGTTGAATTAAACATATTGCATGTATTGAACTATTTGAATGCTGCTGTGCAATTTGATGGCTTGTATGTGTTTGTTTTTTTAAATGTATTTATGTGTATGTGTGTGTATATATATATGTGTATGTGTGTATATATATATGTGCGTGTGTATATGTATATGTTTATGTATATATATAGCCTGTTGGAGGCTCAATACATTGAATTGAATTGAATTGAATAACTGTTCTTCATGACATCCTGCCGCCGCCCGCCCACCGCCCCCTTCTTTCTCACCGCCCCCAGATCTTTCCACCGCCCACTTTGGGAACCACTGATTCAGAGGAGTCCTGATGTATTTACTGAAATCTCCTTTCAAGTATGCCAATCTCCTTCCTTTCAATTCAGTCAAGCAAATATGTCTCCGGGAGTCCTCTAGTGAACAGCCATTGTTCATGTCATTGACTTGTTTGTGATAAATCCAACCCAGCGTTATTGTCATATCAGAGAAAAAATCACCAAAGGCCAGTACCATCTGTTTTCACGAATAAATATAGGTTTTTTCTAATCAGCCAATCATGAAGGTCAACTGCTTCCATATACTTCGAGTAATTAGCCACCACTTGTGACCTCTTCACAGCACCTTTTCTGATCTGCCGGTAGCAATCGGTTCAAGTTTGATAGTGGTTGGACAGAATAGAAACTTGTTCCCACTGCTACTTTGCAATTGCTATTCCATTTCAGGATCAGAAAGTCTTGAGACCGCACAAATCAAAAAGTCATATGGGATATAGTTTTACTATCCCATACCCATTTTCCTCAAAGAGTGATCATTTATGAGAGGGCAGTTTTTCACCCGCTTCTTCCACATGGTAGCAGTTGTTGCAATATCCACACCTCTCCAGTGCATGAAAAACGGGAATGAAGAGAAAAAATTATCGAAATAAACAAGATGTTGCTCGGGATATTTCAGTATTTTCAGCATATTGGAAACGAGTGTAAAGTTAAAAGGACAACTTGGACTGGCTTCTTGTTTTTCACAATAGAGGTCGAGATTATAGCAATAGCTTGACGAACTACACGAACAAACAGTTGGACAGCTACGGGCTGCGACATCACCGCAGCTTCATACGCAGTTATATAGCAGCTTCATACGCAGTTATATTCGACGTGTTTTGGACATGTCTTGAACGTTGTGTGACAGCAAATGACAAATTGAACAGTCACTTGGATGCGAGATATTAATTGTGTGAAGACAGCATTCTTATTTGCCCCTTCATCAGTTATTATGCACAATTCTTCGGTTATTCTATTCTGATTGCGTTCATTTTTCATTGGTAAACGCATATAAATCGTCCAACACCTAGCAATACAGGATTTATGAAGGGAAAGAAATTATTACAGTCGGACCACTTCTGACAAGCCAGACTTAACTATTTTCAGTGTTTGTTTTAACGATTATTTTCGCAAAATTCGTTATATTTTCACTGCAAACTAAGTATTTGACCTTGGTTCAATCAATGATACCAAACAACTATATTAGCATTTCAATTAATAGCACGACATATTTTACTATATTTTACATTTACATTTACTTTACAGTAATTTACCTGTCCCCTTATGAGGACAGCTGGCTGAAACGGGCAAATATGAATTATTCCATTTTTTCTATCTATTTCATGGAGGAACAGTTGACAAATAGACCGGCACATTCCAATTGAGCTTCCCTGCAGGGGAGGATTTGAAAATAAAACGGCATGCCGGTCAAATAGAGGTTTAACGTTTTAGGTTTCTCGTGAGTGTATGTGTGTGAGTGTATGTGTAGTGTGTATGTGTGTGAGTGTATGTGTAGTGTGTATGTGTGTGAGTGTATGTGTAGTGTGTATGTGTGTGAGTGTGTGTGTGTGTGCGCGCACAATTTTTTTTCTCACACCACAATGGCCAAAATCCACTCCAATCCAGTGCAATCCAATCAGTCGGGCTGTGCTGCGCTGCCACGTGCCACGTGCCACGTGACCTGCCACGTGACACGTGTCGCGTGACATGACGGCGGTGACAGTTTGCCACGTGTGTCATTACACGCACACCGATGTCATGCGGCAATTTACTAATTAGCACACGCACACACACACACACACAGACAGACAGACAGACAGACAGACAGACGTAGAGTGTCTTATCAGTCTTTGTGTATCCAACACCATCGGCTTGATAGGCGAGTTGTTTTATTAACGATGCCAATTCGTCAAGGCGAAATGTCGGCCAATTAGGCGGTGACAACCGGCCGACAACACAAACACGCAACAACACAAACACTACACAACAAACACTACACAACAAACACGCTTGCAAAACATCTAGCATTGAGTGCCAATGAGTTTTGCGGAATGTGCGTGCATGTGTGTATATGTGTGTGTATGTGTGTTTTGTGTGTGTGTGTTTTTTGTGTGTATGTGTATATGTGCGTTTTGTGTGTGTATGTATGTGTGTGTGTGTGTGTGTGTATGTGTGTGTGTGTGTGTGTGAACTCTGGTTCTGAATATGGCACTTGCATACACATACGCATACACATACTCATACAAAACAAACATATATATACACACACACACGCACACACAACGCACCTTGAGAGATATATGGATCAGAAAGTGGAGAGCAAATTTCTACACCAAGTCAACATGCGACAGGTATCGTCAAATCAAAGAAGAATATAGACAGGAAAAATATCTTTAACGATTGAGCGGGAACAATCGTCAACAGATAGACAAACTACGAACCGGGGATAATCGTTGGCCCATAAGGAAAAGTTTATATCATTTATGCAGAGTAAAAAGCCAGAAGAAATAAACAAACTGTCCAAATTCCTCAAATATGTCTTTCAGTTGATTTAAATGTGAAATTGTTGTCGCATACTTCGTGCTGTTGTATACGTCGTACTGTTAAGTCAATATTATTATGTCATGTCGATGTCATTGACATATATATATATTGTACATATTGTGTTATGTTATTATGTGTTATTATGTGTTATTATGCTGTTGACGGTAGCAACGCTCCATACTAACGTCTGACTATCAATATATTCTCTCTTTCTTTCACACACAAACACACACAAGCACACACACACACACACACACACACACACACACACACATAAATGCAAGTCACGAAGCCACAGTTAGGTGCACAGAGAAGATAGGTGGTGTTATCAGGGAAGCAGAATTACAACGAGATGAAGACAGAGTATTAGAGCACGAGATAATGACAGAGTATGAGAGCACGCCACCACACGCTGAGAAATTAATAGCCACTTCAATACCTGCCTTACTGGCTCGCTTTCAATCACCTGCTTGCCTTCGGGCCATATTTTCTGCTCAGCGCACACCTGGTGATGCTCTCCCTGTATGTATGTGTGTGTGTGTGTATATGTGTGTGTGTGTGTGTGTGTGTGTGCTGATCATCGTAACTTTATCCACACCTGCCCTGTCCACTGTAAACGCCCCTCTTGAACACGCCCCCCTCAATCTACACGTACATACACACACTTACATACACACACACAGCCCACCCATACACAAGTGCATACCGTATATCCCGGCCATCAAACCCGTATTTCAATGACGGCGCCAGGGTGGGTGGTTTGGGGGGCTGAAGCCACTCCCAAAAAATGTGCCAAGCTCCCCGCCTGAGCCCCCCCCCCCCCCCTAAAATCCTGACCATGAAAATTTCCAGTGTAGCTGATAATGTTTGGTAGGGTGGCCATATGTTATCTTTTTTCCGGTATCCGGAGTTCAAATGTCCGCAGTTCAAATAGTTTGAGTAGTTAAATTCGGTATGTTCCCTTGGCGAGTGTATAATGGTTTGGTCAGTGACTAAAAAACCTCAATCGAAACATTTGGCCTATAGAAAATGGTAAATTTTCATTATAAAATGTTATTGTTCAATAGAAAGTAAAAATTTTTCGCCAGCACAAAATGTGTCCTCTTCCTCAGCCCCACCCTCAACCGCCAACCGGAAACATCCTGGGAACGCCACTGGCATATTTTCTACTGAAATTCTACTCAATACTCGATACAGATTCAGTGTGCTGAAGATTTGATTATGCAAAACACAAAGCTTTCATATATTTTTTATTATATCAATGTTAATAATGTATGCACAGATACACAAATATGTGCAATAGTCTGCTAAAAAGCGGAAATTAACACGTAAATGATAAGATAGGAGGGATATTCTCAACATAAAGTGTATGTGCAGCAAATGTTTGAAAAAAAATAGGAAACAAAATTGGAAACAAAATTGGGAAAAATAGGAAAAATAGGGAAAAATATTGCAAAAATATTGTAAAAAAGTTGTAAAAAAATTGGAAAAGTAGGAAAAATATTGGAAAAATATTGGAAAAATATTGGAAAAACCGTAAGAATTAGGAAAAATAGGAAAAATAGGAAAAATAGGAAAAATAGGAAAAATAGGAAAAATAGGAAAAATAGGAAAAATAGGAAAAATATGAGAAAAATAGATGAAAAATATTCTAAAAATATTTTGAAAATTTAAAAAAAAAAATTCAAATACTACCAGAGAGAAGTTCATGTTTTGGGTGGGTTTTTCGGACCGTACTAAAAAGCTATTATTTCAGGCTTGAATAGTGGCATGGACCTAATGACCAGGTGGGATTAATAGCCGCGACATACGGCACACAAATTGTGTCTAAAGGCGCCTGCATGTATGCGTGTATGTATGCGTGTATGTATGCGTGAATGTATGCGTGTATGTCTGTGTGTGTGTGTATGCTTGAGTAGATTGTAGTTAATTAGCAAGTGTGATGACTGGCTCAAAATTAGCTAAATTAGTGTTTTTTCACCTGGCTTCAATAATGTGACGTTTAGCAGCGACATGGTGCTGTGCGAGGTGTGTTCTGAGCTAGGAAAATGATATTAACATTTTCCCCTAGCAGAAAAAATTATTGTTCAGACGATATTACGCGAGACTAAGCCATCAGCCGCTTGAGTACGGCTCATAAGCAAACCCTATAAAACCTGTACACAAACACACAAACACACACAAGCACACACATACGCACACAAGCGCACACACAAACACACACAAGCGCGCACACAAACACACACACAAATGCACACACAAATACACACACAAATACACACATAAATACACACATAAATACACACACAAATACACACAAATACACACACAAATACACACACAAATACACAAACAAATACACACACTAATACACACACAAATACACACACAAACACACACACAAATACAAACACAAATACACACATAAATACACACACAAATACACACACAAACACACACACACACACACACATACACACACGGATATTTCGCTCAGCAAATGTTGCTTAACTTGATTAAAATGTGCACTTTTTTACCAATATATTCAACTGCAAAAAAGTTCAAGCCGCAGAAAATGTGAAGCGTAAACAGTTTATTAGATAAATTGGTTAATGGCGGCTGAGGATATTTTAATATAATATTTCACTATTATAAGGATGTATGTATCTCGTGCCTAAGAATGCAAAAAACCGTTGTTTTTGGTTGAGGTTTGTTTGCAAAAAACATGTTTTTAGGGTTTTCTTGTTTTTTTGTTTCTTTTAGAATTAGCCCCAATTGTCATCGGATGTTGGATCTTAGTACATAGAAACGAGTTTAATTGACGTTTTGTACATCTTTACGTGTCTTATTTCAAAGATAATTTGATAATAGTATAAAAACGACAAATATCTATCAATAAATACCTCAGGAGACTGATTGAAAGTGCATCCGGATCCGGTGGCTTAAGTTTTTTCATTGAGAAAACCCATGTTTTTAAAGATGGTTATAATTATGCGGATATTTGAAATAATTTGTCAGCAGAACAAAATAAATTCATTGAATAATCATGTGTTTTTTTAAAGAGACCATGTTTTTTATGAAAAAATGCAATGATGTTTTTCAAATTGGTTTTAAATACATTTTATTAATGTACAGATTCAGAAAATATTGAAGGCAGAACAAGACAAGTTAATTGGTTGGTCAAATGTTTTTTTGACAAACGTATATTTAACGTTTTTTTTAATGAAACAATGTTTTCTAAAGCAGTATCTATGTAAGATAGATTTGATTGATGTACGTTCAAATACTTTTTGTATAGCAAGTAGCCTGCTGGTATAAGCGGCTGGTTACACCACTTGATTTAAACTGTTTTTTTAAACCATGGTTTTTGAAAAAATTGAAAAACGCTTTTCGTAGATGTAGAGACTTGGAAAAAAATTGGCGGCAGATCAAGGAAAGTTGAACCAAATTAATTGGTTTTATATTAGTAACCTGCTTTAAGAACTGGTTTTATGGATGATGGCATCTTTGATGTAGTAATTTGTGTTCAAATATCTTTTTGTACATTAAATGTATTTCCTCAGTCGTTGTTTTTCCTACACGAAAATATTGCCCGTTCTTCTGGTCAGGATTGCCACTCTGATTAATGCGACCCGCTTTTATGCGTAGTCTCATTAGGGACACTAAGCTTGTGTGTATATTTGTAGTATTTGAGTAAATATTTGCAGTGTTTGTGCTTTTATTTTTGCAAATAATTGATCTGCTGAATGGAATGATGAAACTTTTTATAATCAACGTAGTTCATTTCTGGTAGGAAAAAAGTAATATGTAAAAAGTAATTCAAAATTATGCCACCTGTTGTTTTTTTATAAAACAGTTTCAGATTTTAGCATAAAAAACGGTTCTCAAACCCTGCTTTCTTACACAATGATTAACTCAATAATTGAATACAAAAATGTAATTTACATAGAAGTGCCGCACAGTACCGTGCAGACAATGGTATTAGGGCTTTCAGACACATTATAACAATTATATTGTGCATATTTACTGATAATTCAATTTGATAGGGTCACTAATAGCATGTATAATTCATGTGTTGATACAAAATAATTAATTTAACATCCCAAATATATCATAATACCATAATTTGAATTATTTGCATGACTCTTCGAAAAAACATAAAGAACGAGTTTTTTTTGTCGCGTTTTTTTGGCAAAAAAACGTTTTTTTGAGGTCGCATCTCTACTCGTGCCATACATCTTGGACCAAAAGAAAGAGTTCAAGTTCCCCTGCACCAGTGTATCTCAACGTGGGCCATATGGCACCCTTAGAGGCCATGGGATACTCTTGGGGGGCCATAGGACTGAATTGAAAAAATTGGGGCCACCATGTTTTCTCACTATCCACGAAATATATATGACAGTGCATGTGCATATGGGGCCAAAAGAAATTCTAGGGAGGCAAACACTGTTTTGGGGGGCCACAATGGAAATGTCAAGAAATATTTTGCCGTAGCTGGCCTCTCATATAAAAATTTATAATTCCCGCCTTCTTCTACCGCATGAGGAAATCGCCCCAATCGACTGTATGAAAATACTCGCGGTATATGTGGACAGCCAACAGAGTAGAAGTGGTGCTAGTGGAGAAGCTGCGGCCAGACGCAGCATCTTAAGCTAAACAGTGTTTGTCGCTTTGCAGGTTGATTGTCTCAATCAGTTCGATCATGTCTCACCGACTTTGAGGCGACTAGTTTGGTCTACCAGCGAACACATGCTAGCGAACCGCGATCTGAAGGCCGTAAATCGCGTGCTACATGAACCACTAGCGTCGCGCATCCTTGCCTATATGTTCACTTTTCGTAACTCGGTCTCATGCAAGTCCACAAGAGCAACGAACCGGGGCAGTCTGGAAATACCGCGAAACAGAATTGAGTGTACATCATCGCTGTGGCGCACAAGAGCTGCAAAAACCTTCAACAACCAGCATTAATTTGGTCACAAATTCCAGTCAATTCAAACTTTTCCAGATTTTGATTTGCTCACTGCACTAATCTTACCAGATCAACTGTTATTTTGTATCATTTTATTGTATATTTTTCGAAATATATTTTCTCATAATTTTCTATCAATTTTATCTTAAAACTTTAAAACGATTGTGTCGGATTGTTTTCAACTTTTATTATATTTTAACATGCTATTTCGACTATGTTCTCGATTGTAAATGCTTGCACGGAAAACCAGATGTAAATTGCAAATTTATTATTTATTTTCAAAGATGTCTTTATCAAAGGGACTCGCATTGTGTTAGAGGGGGGTATGGCGAGAAGAAGGCTGAGAAACACTACCCTATACTATTGCCGTTCTCATTTCCCATTGACAAACGCGATATTTTTCCCAGCATTCAGATACACGAGCCACATATATTATATCTGCCTTTTATATCTATATTTTATTTTATCAGCATTGCCGTATATTTTATCTGACGTAGCCTATGCGTAGTAATGCATTATATACAGCATTATAATGCATTATATATGCATTATATACACCCACACACACACACGCACACACACACACACACACACATACACACACACACACACACACACACACACACACACACACACACACACACACAGAGAGAGACACAATTTTCCATCGCAATGAACTATGCTCTCAAAGGACACAAACACACAGACATACACACACATATCATTCATATGGTTATATACACAGTGCGTATGTGGTGTAAATGGCTATTGTAGTGTCCACACACTTCCCAAGACACACACACACACACACACACACAGACACACACACACAGACACATATACATACATAAGCATGTTAATATTGAGTCGTGCAGTCTATGGGGATTGCGTGTGCATTCGGTAGTGGCCAGTCACATACAGTATGCATTGGTGTTGTGTTTGTATGCGCGTCTTGCGGTCATATTAAATGACACACACATACACACGCACACACATACATACACATACAGACACACACAGACAGTCAAACAGACAAACAAACACATATATACACTATGCGTCTGGTAATTTAAGTGTTCGATTTATACGAGTAACTATCGTAGTAACTATGTGGTATGTGTGTGCGTGTGCGTGTATGTGTGTGCGTGTGTCTCTGATTTGCAAAGCCGCAAGAAAATGAGCGAATATTATTGTGCGCTTGAATTTGACGTAAAGAATGATATCGCTTGCAAGCTTGCAATGCCGAATAATCCTGCATGTTAAAATAATTACTAATGTTTTCATTCTTAGTGAACGAACATTCATGATAAATGTTGATGTTGAAGTCAAAAGTTGCATTATTAGTAAGTTTCTAGCACGTGTTAAATAGTAAATAAATATAACACTGGTTTGATATGATAAAATTGAACTATTTTTGCTTCCAATTATGAAATATTATTATGGACTCCCAAAAGCATAAAAAATAACTATCATCCAACTGTTAGGTTTTCAATTTTAGCGACAAAATTATTCGCCCAATAATCCATAAACAACTTTCTCACGGGATGACAAATTGAAAACGCACACACACACGCATACACACATACACACTCATACACACATACACACATACACACACACATACACGCGCAGTTTTACGGTTCATTGGCAAATCGTATGAATTTGTTGGCGTTTCATTGCGTCACGCATTGTCGGCCGAAACAGCGGAGGTGTCGCCGTTGCCTGAGCACGCGCGAGCCCAACAGAAAGGGTTCAGCGATTGGTCACGCGAATGACCTGAACGAGTCTATATTTTCGGTCGCGCAAGAAGCGTCGGCACAAACGCACGTGCGTGTACAGTGTTAGTGAGTGTGTATGTGCGCGTGTGTGTGTGTGTGTATGCGGCGGCTAATGCGCGTGCTACAGTTTGTCAAGCACTCGCGCGCGGTGCGCATCTGCCGCTGTATGATCGGTGCTCCACGCAGCTCGTTTATCACGGCCGCGTCATAATTCACTGAGCGCCTCGCCCAACCCCCATGCCCATCCCCACAGCTCCCCACCGTCACCTTGCATGTGTTTCTCTTCCCCCCACCCCTCAGTCTTCTAGCCCCTGCAGGCACACACACAGACAGACATACAAAGCGTACGCGCGCGGCGGTGGTTTTGAATTTCAACAAGTCACGCTGGCTAATGAGCGAGGCAGCTCGGTTTCCCCATAGAAAACGCGTGCGCGCTGAAGCAGCTACTATTGACAGATATACTGAATAAAAGCAGATCGCGGGAAAATTTCTGCCCTTTCCGTTGTGGGTAAAATGTGGATAGAGTTTATGGGGTTTCATGTGAACTTTGGCCTGTAATATGTTTGAGGGAGATTTTGTCATCAATGGCGGCATTTTAAGAGCGCGTTTTTATATATACAAAACTACAGTAATTTGCCTATGACCCGCTATTTGTCAAACTCAATCTAGAAATCGTAACCTCAATTTTACATAGATGAAAGAGCAATTTGTTTTTCTCAATAAAGAACATTATTAAAATTAATCATATTCTATACATTTGCCGTATTTCTGCTCAACCACCGAATTCTCCGTTGCTATGACGTCACAGTTGGCAGTATGACGTCACAATCTCAGCTGCCCTAGTTGCTATGACAACAGAAAAACTACAAGCAGCAAACTGCTGTTCAAAATTACCAGCTCAGTTTTAACAGCCGCGGCTCTGTAGCGCTGCCTGGTATGGCTGGGCAGGAACCGTAAATATTGATACTCACGGTTCCGGATCCGTAGGGCAGTGGAACCGTTGGAACCGGTTCCGTAACCGGTTCCGCTTGGATGAAAACATTTTTTCTGTGCGCATAGGTAGGTACCACTCAATTTTAGAGAGCACCCAAAGGGAGAAGACACAAACTAGAGTTGGCATAGATGAACGTGTGACTGGGAAAATAACAAATGCTTATATAAATTCAAAATTTTATTGAAAGTCAAAGCTCTATCAGTTTCATTATAGTCATTTGGGGCAAATGGCGATTTGGTTATTTTGGGGGTAAAAAATGATTTTGACCTTAGGAGAGTTGAAATCGCTATGTACAAGAAATGAGTGGATAAACTATTAGAGCAATCGTTTGCGGTCATTTCAGTGTATGAATCGTCTTTCTACGTTAAAAAATGAATGTGTGACACAATTTCTCCCAAAACCTTTCAAAACATGTTGCACAAAACATTTGCAATGTTTCAGAAAATTTGTCATAATTCACCACATGGACAAATTTTGGGGGCAATTCGCGATCGCTTCAAGAAACTGGGGCATTTGGCTATAGCTATCTCTTCCATAGCATTTATATGCAAGTATTAAAGACACCACATCATTCTGAAAGTGGGGCATATTACGATCGGTGTGGGGGTAATTGACGATCAGTGTAGCGATCGTCAATTGCCCCACACCGATCGTAATATGCCCCATCCCCGATTTCTATTTACCCCTATAGCGATCGTCAATTGCCCCGTGGTGCACCACGTGCGACGACGTCTTGCATTACTTCGAGGAAATGTACTTCGCGGAGCCCACCAGGAGCCATAGTCGACTAGAATACCGTGGCGGTCATGCAAACAACTTCACTTGGCTTGCATAGAGACTGTCCTACACTCCAGAGGACGTCGTGCGACCCCCTCACAAAAAGAGGAGAGTCATTCCCATGAGCTGTTATAACTGATGAGAATTGCCACCAAAAGATTGCAGAGATGAACAAGTCTAAGACAAGACTTCGCAAGTAGGGAGCTCCTACTCAAACTGAGAAGTCTAGCAAGGAATAACCAAAGAAAAAGGCAAAAGTGAAAAAGAGAAAGTCGAGAGGGGATGATGAGGACTCGGACTCAACAGTGTCGCAATAACTGAAGCAAATACATCCAGTGAGTTATCTCTGGAAGACCTGCTGAGAGATGGCATTGAAGCCATGCTATAACGGAAGAAAACACTTCTTTTCGTAGAGTGTATTATGTATCAGCCTTAAGGCCAGGCTAAGTAAGCTAGCATTGTAATGTGAGCTAGTTCATCTTTGTTTTTCGTTTGAATATATTTAGTTGATAATTTCTGTCTTTATCTATCATCTAGAATGTCAAATTACCTTCAAATTAACGAATTACGGATCGATCGTTAATTACCCTACGAAAATCGTCATTTACCCCACTGGGGTAAATGACGATCGCACCACTAAATTCGATCTCTATTTAAAAAAACAAAATTTTCAAAAGCTTTCAATACGGGGATAGAAGCACAGTGTACCAACACACTATGTGGTACTTAGTATGTTTTGCTATCGTCATTAGTATAAGCGCTGGTTAGATGTTAATGAAAACGATCGTCATTTGCCCCGAATGACTATATAGTGGGTATTCTCACAAAATTAAATTCAACGTTTCATAGATTTCATTTTTGTGGGGACTCCCCATTTTGTTTTTTGGGTGAGTGAAGCAAATATAACTCTTGACTACGACCCTGTAATTAGAAGAAAAGCTTTAATATTCTATGAAGACATGTACAAGGCATTATCATCTCTATATTTAACAACAGAAAAATACATTCTATTATGACACGATAATGTGGCTAATGTTGCAAAAATGTGCTAAATAATCAATGTGCCTGTGTGCCTGTGCTAGTTTTGAAAGAGCTCCAGGCACTGTCTGAAGCTCTTTCAACTGTTTTTCCATTTTCAACTGCTTGAAAATGGAAAATGAAAATGGGAGGGGGTGGGATTGGAAGGGAATCGAGCTCCATCACATCCCCCGACAGACAGATGACCTAGGGGAAAGGGGGGGGGGGGGCGATTTTGAGCGCACAGGGGGAGTGTACCTGTGCATATGAATGTACGCGTGTATGTGTGTTTGTGTGCATGTGTGCTTGTATGTGTTAAATGACACGCACCGACAACAAACAACCCTTTAACATCCATCTCCGTGCGTGTAACAGTACAAAGGCAACATCTGCATGTGTGTTCGTGTGTGTATGAGTGCGTGTGTGTGCGTGTGTGTGCGTGTGTGTTTTGCCAGTCCACACTCACACATCATTGCACATGTCATTGTGTGTGTGTGTGTATGTGTGTGTGTGTGTATATGTGTGTATGTGTGTGTGTGTGTGTGTGTGTGTGTATATGTGTGTGTGTATGTGTATGTTACAGTTCCAACACAATGGGCTGGCTTTTTGCTATCTGACATTTGCTCATCTGTTTCAGCTTCCGTACAGCACCATATGGTTGTGTGTGTGTGTGTGTGTGTGTGTGTGTGTGTGTGTGTGTGTGTGTGTGTGTGTGTGTGTGTGTGTGTGTGTGTGTGTGTGTGTGTGTGTGTGTGTGTGTGTGTGTGTGTGTGTGTGTGTGTGTGTGTGTGTGTGTGTGTGTGTGTGTGTGTGTGTGTGTGTGTGTGTGTGTGTGTGTGTGTGTGTGTGTGTGTGTGTGTGTGTGTGTGTGTGTGTGTGTGTGTGTGTGTGTGTGTGTGTGTGTGTGTGTGTGTGTGTGTGTGTGTGTGTGTGTGTGTGTGTGTGTGTGTGTGTGTGTGTGTGTGTGTGTGTGTGTGTGCTGACTGAAGTACCCATCATAGACACCCCTTACGCCCTTGTGTCCCTCCCTTATACAATTTCCCCCTTGATCAGCTCTACCTAATCATTTATTCGCCGGCGCCAAGTGTGTTTGTATGTGTGTGTGTGCGTGTGTGTGTATGTGAGTGTGTATGTGTGTGTGTGTGTGTGTGTGTGTGTGTGTGTGTGTGTGTGTGTGTGTGTGTGTGTATGTTACGGTACGCTTCAAGCGCAGTATCTAAGGTGTTTACACAGGGACTGACCCCCTCGGTCGCTGGGGGTATATATTTAGCAGGATATAATATACCTTGTTAACAAGGGGAGAATTTTCCAACAATTCTAAGCGCATGTACTGGAAATTATATGTTTTTATGTTTTATAAATCATTTTTATACATTTCTATGCTCTTTTTGTGCTTTCAAATTTTTTCAATGTTCCAAGTTAATTTTTCAATGTATGTTGAAAAAAGGCTTTCATTACATACACAGACCACAATAAGCTCATTTTTCTACCAAAAATGATTAATTAGGTTTTTTACGTTGATTTCAATTCTACGTATGTTTTTGTACCTTGCAAGTCCGTCCCCAGCTCCAGCTAGCATTCAGCCGACACATACCTCTACTGCCCTGACACCTGGCGGCGGTCCATTTCCCCGTCGTGTTGACCCCTGTCCAGAAGCGGGTGCAGAAATTTTCAACGAATTGTGCTAAAGCCAAAATTCTGTCACAAGTTAATAAACTTACTTTTACACCTATAAGTCGATTTTTCATAACTTACCCAAAACAACACAACAAAAATTATTAGGATAATTTTTAAAAAAGTTAATAGGTTAGCAAAATTTACTTTTTTATTGTTGTTACTTTTGGTTTTTGGGTTGCTTTTTCATCTTTTTTAGACTACTTTTTGATATTTTTCTTGTTATTAGGTCACTTGAACACTGGCTTGGTAATAAATCGTTATTTAAATTGAAAAAGAGATGTATTATACTCTATGTGAATGAAGCAATGTTATAATTTTGGCTGTTAAAATTCAGCACTTGTTTTTCACCTTGATCTGTATGTGATACTCGCTATTATCACGTGTGTCTTTGTTACACAGTACAGTACTCAGTATAATTCAGGTTCTAGAACGTGATAATGTATCAGAGGTATGTTCATGTTAGAAGCGAGGCATAGAACATGTTTGACTTCCACTGGTGGATCCAAGCCTCACTAAAACATTATACAAACATAATTGCGATCATTACTGAATAATTAATTACACCAGCAAGAGATTATTACACAAGAGATTATATTTGACGGTTATGCTTGTTTTTGCCATGTTAGGTCAATTTTTCGGTGTTTTGTTGAAAAAATCGAACTAAAACGAAGAGAAGGGGAAAACGTAGTAGGAACTGGGGTATTTTTATAATACAATTTAGAAATTATTCTTTGAGACATCATTAGATATTTTATGTTACTTTGGACCTAACTTTTTCATGTTACTTTATATCCAAACTATTCATTTTTAGGTCAGTTTTTACATTACATTAGTACTCATTACATTTATTTTACATACACACATGTCATACCTCTCACACACGACACAAAACACGCTGCTTAACCCCGTCTGAATCCGCCCCTGTTCCTGTCACCCCTACAATCAGGCCGGTCGTGGGTCAATGGGTGTGAGTGTGAGATGATTCAGTTGTACACGATGCTATTACAATTTCTGTCTGTCTGTCTGTGTATGCATGAATGTATGTCCGTCTGTATGTCCGTGTGTGTGTGTGTTGTCAATTTTCTTCTCGGTGGGAGGGCTAGGCAGAGCGGTGGTAGCATGTGTGATACGATGAGAACGGCGTACTAGGGGACACCTCCCCTAGCACGCCCCCTATGATAATCGCGCGCCCAATACTAAGATGACATGCTAATGATCCGGGCAACATACACTCACACACACATACACACATACATACACACACACACATTTGACGCACAGTTGGGACAGTTGAGAGGTGGCTGTCAGTGAGATGGGAGAATGGGGTGCAATTACCCATTTTACCCCAGTTTTATAGCACCTCTCCATAGACATATTTGAATGCATTTGTGTGCGCATGAGTGTGTGTGTGTGTGTGTGTGTGTGTGTGTGTGTGTGTGTGTGTGTGTGTGTGTGTGTGTGTGTGTGTGTGTGTGTGTGTGTGTGAGTGTGTGAGTGATTATAAGGTCATATGAACACGAGACAATAATTGGCGCGTGTCTAAGGGGAAATTTTAGTGCAAACTCGCATCTGTCATAAGGGGATATTTTTCCTAGAAAAAGGTGGACAATTATGTTTTAAACACATACATATATACACACACACACACACACATATAAGACTACACACACACACACACACATACACACACACACACACACATAAGCCTACACACACACACACACATACACACGCATGCATACAAACACCAAGCTGTGTAAGGACCACATCACTAATGCTTAACTCGTTGTGTAGCAATTGGACTCTGATGAAATTATGTTATCTCTAGGGCTGTCAAAAGGTGATAAACTTAGTTTTTCATCTAAATGTCATTTTTTCATAAGCTATCTTAAACTGCATGAAAAAGTTGTGTACGAATATAATTAAAAAAGTTATTAGGTTACCAAATGTTACTTTTTCATCGTTAGGTTTATTTTTTTGCTTTTAGTTAACTTTTTATCGTTAGGTTAGCTTTTGTTATTTTTCTTGTTATTAGGTAAGTTTACTACGAAGTTTGGTGACTTTTTGTAGATAAGAGGCAAAAAAACGGTATATATGAGGATAAAATAGGAAAAAAGGTGGAATTTAGGTCTGAAGATAAAGAAATGTCAGAATGTCTGCTGTTAAGACTTAGCAATTGATATTTATCTTAATATCTGCGCTACTCGATATTTATACGTTTTTGGGTACGCAGGATAGCGTCATGCCATTTTAGGAAATGTCCACGAACCGGAGGGTGTCGTGAGATGTTTGGAGCGTGGGATAGTACGATGTGTGAGCTCTCTATACCAGATACTGCACTGTAGCACTTGACAGTACGTATTTACTTGAACTGGAATTAGCACGTGATTTTCAGGGCTTGATACAGCGCCTTTTTCCCACGTTTGACATTTATAAGACTGTGAGCACAGGGTGCTGCATTTGGGAGGATGAGGGCATTCACATATGCAGTGTTAACGCTCACACTAATATACAAGCTGTAGTACGTGCTATTTGATAAAAAGTTCCATTGGAACAAGATAAGAAACATCATTGCGACCATTACTGAAAATATTTACATTTGCAGTTAGTGTATTTCACATTTGTATTAGCTTTCCACTTTAAATTATATCCTGATGTTTATGCTCCTTTTTGCGATGTTAGCCAAATCATATTAAGTCACTTTTAGTGGTTTGTTGTAAAAATGGTACCAGATCGGAGAGAGGATGGAAAAATAGTACCAGCTCGGAAAGAGGATAGAAAAGAAGGACTGGTGTATTTTCTTCCTTCAGAACTGCAACCACAAATTGACATTTTTTGAAGGAGGTTATTTTCACGATGGTTAAGTTCTTTTGGGTCACTTTTTCATAGGTTATTAGGTTATTTTGTATGTTCACAAACAAACAACAAACAAACCGTGTATTTCATATAGCGCACTAATCAGTAAAGGCGTAATAAACATGTGATAAAGCGATACAAAAGTAATACTAACTTATAAACTAATAGCTTATTTTTAGGTTACTTTTTTAGGTTACTTTTTCTATAAAAAAGTTACTTTTTTCAGATTTTTAGGTTACTTTTTGACAGCCCTAGTTATCTCTAAAACTAATCTAAAACTATACATATCACATAATTGTTGAAAAACTGATATTGTGAAATATATATATATATATATAATGTTTATTCATCAATAAACAAATTCCCATAAAATGTTGAATGCGTGTGATGGGAGCAGAACATTTCCTAGGGCACCATCCCTTATGTGATTTTACGAGACGACCACTAGTGCACTAGCACACGGCAACACGTAGCACGGCGACCACCAATAAATTTCTAATGTTCTTGGCAAAATCGGCCGCACATCAATCATAATTGGGTTTAGTCAAAGGCATAACTAGGAGGGGTCTCAGGCGGGATATGAGCCCACAATCAAGCGAATCCCTTTAGACTTATATAACCGTATAAGCTATATTGGTAACTATTGGGGGTTTCAATCAGATTCAATGCGTCCCCATTGATAAAAATAACTGAATACGCCCATGAGCTTGGCAGTCAGCCAATGCTAGAATTTGCCAGCTTAGGTGAGTGCGAGCTGGACTTTTTATATTTTTTATTTACATTCGCCGCGTGTGTGTGTGTGCGCCACATTCATCACCAGTGGACCAACACACGCAGCTAAATCATAAAACACTAACCGACACACACACACACACACACACACACACACACACACACACACACAACAGTGGTATATGGCGTGCAAAGTTGGTGTCAAATGTGTATGTGTGTCTGTGTGTATGTGTGTCTGTGTGTGATTTACCCACGTCCAGTAGGGCACTTCTGGGACCTTTGGCCTCGCTGCAAATTGGGACTTTATGCGTGTGTTTGTGTGTGTTTGTGTTTGTGTGTGTATGTGTGTGTGTGTGTATGTTTGTGTGCGTGTGTGTGTGTGTATGCGTCTTAGTGCAGACGTACATATATATCGTATGCTTGCAACAAATTGAAATCCGACTCGCACAAACACACACACACACACAAAACACACACAAGCACACAAACACACACACACACACACACAAACACACTCACACACAAACACACACACACACACAAATACACACACACAAACAAAAGCATATGTCTCCTGTGAGATTTGCTACATTGCTTTCAAGATGTCGAATCAACCGCCAAATTGCATCTGTTTGTGTACACTAGTGTGTGTGTGTATGTCTGTGTGTACGCTTGTGTGTGTGTATGTGTGTGTGTACGCTTGTGTTTGTGTGTATGTGTGTGTATGTATGTGTGTGTGTGTGTGTGTGTGTGTGTGTTTGTGTCCATGTAGTGTGTCTGATTGTGTCTAACGTAAACACAAATAGACACACACACACAGAGACACGGGTGACACACACATACACACACATACACACACACATATACACACATACATACATACATACATACATACGCACACCTACACACATACAAGCACATACAAGCACAGACACACATACGCACACATACATACATTCACCGGGTGATGACGAAATCCCCCCAAAACTAATAATGAAGGTGTGTTCCGAAATAGTAATTCCTCTAACTGACATAATAAACAAAAGTTTCTCAAAAGGCATATATCCAGATCGTCTGAAAATTGCCAAAATTATTCCTGTATACAAATCCGGAAATATATATGATCTTAATCATTTTCGCCCTATATCCCTCCTACCAGCTTTCAACCAAATATTTGAAAAATGTTCATCTTACAGACTGGTTAATTATTTAGAATCAAAAAACCTAATTACTGCCAGCCAATTTGGTTTCCGTACTCACAAATCAACAGAAACAGCCATACTAAATTTTACAGCGGAAATTTACAAATGTTTGGAACAAGGCGATAATGTAGTCGGAGTATTTATGGATCTCTCTAAGGCATTTGACTCCCTGAACCATAAAATACTGTTTTATAAACTTGAAAATTTAGGAATTCGTGGTATCAGCTTAGCACTTTTCAGATATAATCTTAACAATCGTTTCCAATCAGGTTACTACGACCAAAACTATTCAAATTATCTAAATATTCATAAGGGCGTCCCCCAGGGCTCTGTATTGGGTCCCATACTGTTTCTCATCTACATTACTGACATAGAAAGGGCTAGTGATAAATTCAAATTCACAATATATGCGGACGATACTAGTTTAATTTTATCTGATGAGAACAAAGAAAAGCTGAATGCAAAATGCCAAACTGAACTTGGAAAAAATAATCAATGGATTGAGAGCAATTACCTGAAACTTAACATTAAAAAAACACACTTCATCTTCTTCCAGAATCGCTCTAGACATGAAACATTTCCGGATCTAAAAATTAATGGACAAGTCTTGTTACAATCACAATAGACTAAATTTTTGGGCATATTAGTAGACGACCATATGAGCTGGAACAGCCAAATTGAATATGTGTGTAAAAAAATGTGTCGAACATGTGGAGTTTTATACAAAATCAAACGATTCCTTACCGATAATGCAATGAGAAGTTTATATTTCACTCTGGTATACCCTCACCTAATATACTGTGTATCCATATGGTCCTTTACCTGGCCCTCGTTCGTTGCAAAACTCGTAGCACAAAACAAAGTAATTAGGTGTATAATGGGTCTGAAAAATTTCGAATCTACCAGAAGTCTCTATCGTTCCACTCAAATTATGTCATTCAATTATATTCGTAAATACTTCACAAGCATCCTGATACACAGATTTCTCAAGCAGCCCCGTATAAACACATTTTGAATTCCATCTAACAGCTCTAATCGCATTATGAGAAATATATATGATATTATTCTACCAAAATTTAGAACTATTTTGTTTCGAAATTGCTTTTTGCATAAAGGCCCTGAAATTTGGAACAAACTTCCACAAATCCTAAAATGTATTAATGAAACAAGTTCTCTGGAAGGGTTCAAATTTGCTCTGAAAAAAACACTTTTTTGCCGACATGATTTCAAACATTTAACGGTGTATGTTGATAAGACCGTCTTATTTCGATGTAATTCATGTAAATTGCATATACTTAAATGCAGTGTCTCGTGATGTTTCATATATAGTCTCGATATGATTCTCGTTGTCTGCTACATGATTTGTTCATTGAAGTATATAAATATCACACACAAATGAGTACTTTCACATGATTGTACAACTTATTGTACTTTACACTATCCGTTCGTCCAAGAGCCACGGCTCGACGAATCGTTGCCTTATTAATCTGTGTTTACTGTATAACTTGTTTTGTTGTCTATGTGTGGCAATACATCACATTGACAAATTGACAAATTGACATACACACACAAACACACACATACACACACATACACACATAAACACACATACACACAGATAATCGTACTTAGGTATATGATAATTCAACACGTTAGTTTAGTGTATATGGGAAATGTTTTGTCGGTATTGATTAGGTGAAAACAAATAACCATATTTATTTCATATAGCACTAAAATAGCATTGCCGAAACCAAATTTTACCGAAGGTAGTTTAGCGTGCAACAATATCTCAAATCAAAATATAGAATTACATCTAGCCAACTAGGGATTATGCTAGATTGCAAATCCAACACCAAAACAGTGGAAAACTCTCAAAAAAGTAAAAAAAAGTCACTAGTAGCAAAAATATTAGAATTCGTATTGATAAAACTGACCACCACTGAACACTGACTAAAATATGTCTGTATGCGCGTGTCCGTGTGTGTGTCGGCGTGTGTGTGTGTGTGTGAGGGTGTATGTGTGTCGGGGTGTGTGTGTGTATGTATGTGATTTATATGTCTCTTGAGATGAACATGAACAATTGTGGCTTCACAAGAGCTCAAGTAAGCGCGGTTGTTTGGAGGTGACCACACCCCCAGGGGCACATTCCCAGGGGCACACCTGCCTCTGAAAATATACCACCGCACAAGAATGGTGCGCAAAAAAGCAAAAATTCGCCACGAAACACACACACACACACACGTACACACACACGCACACACACACACGCAAACAGACATACACACACGCTCACAAATACAGGCATCCACTTAAACATGCGTGTGCATATATGTACGTTGGGTATATGGGACAATATCCTAATTGCCGCTGGCTTGACGGACACATACACACAAACACACACACACACAAACACACACACATACACACACGATGCATACACACACACACCTGCACACACACACACACACATACACGCGCACACACAATGTCATCGCAAGTTATTTAATGAAAATATCAAATATAGATAGGAAGATGCCAGTTCCTTTAGATTCATGACAATCATATTGATTGATTTCCCTAGGGAAATGCATGCCAGCGCACTCAAGTGATTGCAGATATGGAATCTGCAATCTATCGGCCTTGAACAACACTGGACAGTGGTGTAGATTTGTGTCGAGGCTCGGGGGGATGACAGCCATCATGCATTAGTGTTCAAAGATGACTCAGTTGGTAAATTGCATGGGACCCTCAATCATTTTATGCCCAGTCAATTAAGCACACACATACCTCAATGAAAAGTATATTGCATATTTTGTTAAAAAAAGAAGTATATTTCACACACACAAAGCATAAAAAATAACAAAACAGTTGCAAAATAACATTTTCATTGTGAAAGTATTGTGTTCCTGTCTCAACCACAGTGTTAATTGAAATCAAATTCAAATCCATGCAACTAGGAACAATAGCCAAATAAATAATCTGTTTGCGTGTTTGTACGTGTGTCTGTGTGTATGTGCACGTGTCTATGTGTGTGTGTGTGTGTGTGTGTCTGTGCGTGTGTGTGTGCGTGTGTGTGTGTGTCTGTGCGTGTGTGTGTGTGTGTGTGTGTGTGTGTGTGTGTGTCTGTGCGTTTGTACATGCGTGTGTGTATGTGTGTGCGTGTGTGTGTGTGATTGCTTGGAAGAGACCACTTGGAATTACCAATAATTAGAGTTAAGAATTTTATCTGATAATTTTCTGCGTTTTATGTTTTTATTGTGCGACAAAAAACAGCTAAAATATGTTGTCAAAAAACCCAAATTATTGTATTCAATTTTCATGCAATGTTTGAATTTGGACTATTTCGTAGATTATTTGTACTTTGAGCATGCATCAAGCGACATTCTATTGGGCAGCCACCTTTAGGGAGGCGAAATGTTCGTAGTGCGTGGCGAAAGTTTTACCTTGATTGGACCTTTCCGATAAGGTAGGAGTGCAGTGGCGGCGCCAGGATTTCTCCGGTGGGAGGCTGAGGTGGGCTAAGGAAAATATGCGGGGCTCTGCGAAACATGAGGAGATACACTCGAAATGTTCATATTAGGGTTGGTCATTTTGGACTGCTGCTTCGAGGCACAATAATGCCATGATTCCATTTTACATGGACTTACATGGATTCTACATAGATTATTCAATGTTTTTCGAGTGTGCAGTCGATTTGTTATGCTGCCCGAGCTGCGACTTGTGACCAGCGGGCACGTTGAGCGTGACAATACAAACACCATTTGAGCAATTTGTGTTGAATATTTCCCGAAAAAATAAATAGTAAGTACATATATGTAGAACCCTTCATGTCCAAAAAGTCAATGTCACGAGCACCTAGCTCGGAGCGATTTGATCTGCATAGCGAGTTATTGCAGATCCTTTGAAACCCTTTGCCACATTCTCGGGCTTAAAAAGTTATCAGGAACGTCGGTATCCATTGTTAGCGTTGCTGGCGTTAATATTGTACCTAAATTTAGTGTTCGAGTGTATCTTAACATGCTGAATCCGTGATCTGTGTAACTACAATTATCAGCAATTTATAATTGATATAATTAATTACAATTATTAATTAATTAATTACAGTTATTTATTCCAGGCACAATATATAGAATTATATATTTGAGCAATATTATTTAGTGAAAATGACATTTTATGTTTTTTTGTGCTTAAAAATGGCATTTTATGTGGAAAAATTATTTTATATGTGATCACACAAAATCCCCAACTCTACCAATGACAAAAGTGATCGATGCATGCGTGTGTGTGTGTGCGTGTTAATGTGTCTGTATGTATGTATGTATGTGTGTATGTGTGAGATTACGTATCTTTTACTCTCCCTCTCTATCTAGTATTTCTGCTCTTCTGCCCTGCAATAGAATTTCTGCTCATTTTGTCGCTGTTGTTGTAAATATGAATTGTATATCCGGGTGTGTATTGCCACGATACAACACCACTGACACTCCACCACTGACACTGATACAACACCACTGACACGACACCACTGACACGACACTACTGACACGACACTACTGATACAACACCACTGACACTCCACCACTGACACGACACTACTGACACGACACTACTGACACAACACCACTGACACGACACCACTGACACGACACCACTGACACGACACCACTGACATTCGACCACTGACACGACACCACTGACACGACACCACTGACACGACACTACTGACACGACACCACTGACACACCACCACTGACACGACACCACTGACACGACACCACTGACACGACACCACTGACACGACACCACTGACACGACGCCACTGACACAACACCACTGACACGACACCATTGACACGACACCACTGACACACCACCACTGACACGACGCCACTGACACGACACCACTGACACGACACCACTGACACGACACCACTGACACAACACCACTGACACGACACCACTGATACGACACCACTGACACGACGCCACTGACACTACACCACTGACACGACACCACTGACACAACACCACTGACACAACACCACTGACACCACATCACTGACACCACATCACTGACACGACACCACTGACACGACACCACTGACACGACACCACTGACTCAACACCACTGACACGACATCACTGACACCACAACACTGACACGACACCATTGACACTCCACCACATTGACACGACACCACTGACACAACACCACTGACACAACACCACTGACACAATACCACTGACACGACACCACTGACACTCAACCACTGACACGACACCACTGACACTCAACCACTGACACGACACCACTGACACAACACCACTGATACGATACCACTGACACGACGCCACTGACACTACACCACTGACACGACACCACTGACACAACACCACTGACACCACATCACTGACACCACATCACTGACACGACACCACTGACACGACACTACCGACACGACACCACTGACACGACACCACTGACACGACACCACTGACACGACATCACTGACACTCAACTGACATAACACCACTCACACAACACCACTGACACCACATCACTGACACCACATCACTGACACGACACCACTGACACGACACTACCGACACGACACCACTGACATAACACCACTGACACGACACCACTGATACAACTCGAACAGCCATACCACTGACATGACATCACTGACACGACACCACTGACACGACACCACCGACACGACAACATTGACATAATATCACTGACACTCCACCACTGACATAACACCACTGACACGACACCACTGACACGACACCACCGACACGACAACATTGACATAATATCACTGACACTCCACCACTGACATAACACCACTGACACGACACCACTGACACGACACTACTGACACTCCACCACTGACATAACACCAATAGCACAATACCACTGACAGGACACCACTGACACCACATAACTGACACGACATCACTGACACGACATCACTGACACGACATCACTGACACGACACCACTGACACGAAACCACTGACACGACATCACTGATACGACACTACTGACATAACACCAATAGCACAATACCACTGACAGGACACCACTGACACCACATAACTGACACGACACCGCTGACACGACATCACTGACACGACATCACTGACACGACACCACTGACACGACACCATCAGTAGACTCGTCGGCTAATGAGAGACAGATGGAAATTGACATAGGGGAGAAGCGTGTCTTGGTGTTCCCCATAGACTCGGCTGCTCGATTTTGCGTCGGGGTCGCAGCCGCCGATTCGTGAGGCCACCCGAACCAGCCAGTGTCCCCTGAGGGCCGTTGCGCTCCCTGGGGCTAACAGGGACAGCGCGATGCACCTGTTCGCTAAGGCAACGCTTTTCGACAGGGGCGCAGGAAATAATGTATATCTTGTTATATTGTGACACATGCTGGGCGAATATTATTTTGATCATTAACATCTTCTAAGCTCAGATACATGGTAGATAGATAGATAGATAGCTAGATAGATAGATAGATAGATAGATAGATAGATAGATAGATAGATAGATAGATAGATAGATAGATAGATAGATAGATAGATAGATAGATAGATAGATAGATAGATAGATAGATAGATAGATAGATAGATAGATAGATAGATAGATAGATAGATAGATAGATAGATAGATAGATAGATAGATAGATAGATAGATAGATAGATAGATAGATAGATAGATAGATAGATAGATAGATAGATAGATAGATAGATAGATAGATAGATAGATAGATAGATAGATAGATAGATAGATAGATAGATAGATAGATAGATAGATAGATAGATAGATAGATAGATAGATAGATAGATAGATAGATAGATAGATAGATAGATAGATAGATAGATAGATAGATAGATAGATAGATAGATAGATAGATAGATAGATAGATAGATAGATAGATAGATAGATAGATAGATAGATAGATAGATAGATAGATAGATAGATAGATAGATAGATAGATAGATAGATAGATAGATAGATAGATAGATAGATAGATAGATAGATAGATAGATAGATAGATAGATAGATAGATAGATAGATAGATAGATAGATAGATAGATAGATAGATAGATAGATAGATAGATAGATAGATAGATAGATAGATAGATAGATAGATAGATAGATAGATAGATAGATAGATAGATAGATAGATAGATAGATAGATAGATAGATAGATAGATAGATAGATAGATAGATAGATAGATAGATAGATAGATAGATAGATAGATAGATAGATAGATAGATAGATAGATAGATAGATAGATAGATAGATAGATAGATAGATAGATAGATAGATAGATAGATAGATAGATAGATAGATAGATAGATAGATAGATAGATAGATAGATAGATAGATAGATAGATAGATAGATAGATAGATAGATAGATAGATAGATAGATAGATAGATAGATAGATAGATAGATAGATAGATAGATAGATAGATAGATAGATAGATAGATAGATAGATAGATAGATAGATAGATAGATAGATAGATAGATAGATAGATAGATAGATAGATAGATAGATAGATAGATAGATAGATAGATAGATAGATAGATAGATAGATAGATAGATAGATAGATAGATAGATAGATAGATAGATAGATAGATAGATAGATAGATAGATAGATAGATAGATAGATAGATAGATAGATAGATAGATAGATAGATAGATAGATAGATAGATAGATAGATAGATAGATAGATAGATAGATAGATAGATAGATAGATAGATAGATAGATAGATAGATAGATAGATAGATAGATAGATAGATAGATAGATAGATAGATAGATAGATAGATAGATAGATAGATAGATAGATAGATAGATAGATAGATAGATAGATAGATAGATAGATAGATAGATAGATAGATAGATAGATAGATAGATAGATAGATAGATAGATAGATAGATAGATAGATAGATAGATAGATAGATAGATAGATAGATAGATAGATAGATAGATAGATAGATAGATAGATAGATAGATAGATAGATAGATAGATAGATAGATAGATAGATAGATAGATAGATAGATAGATAGATAGATAGATAGATAGATAGATACATATATTCAAATCCCGGCGGAGGAGAATTTCCTTGGGCGAATTCTGTAATCCAACAGCCCCTGTCCACCCAGCAGTGAATGGTACCAGATATCAGTCATGTGTAGTGTCATGCATTCTGGAAGGTGGCTCTCTCTAATACGTCTTTCGTGCTTGTTGGGCCATATCGTGGAGAGAGTTGGTTCTGCGGTGGCAGCGAGCTGCACGGTACACACCTTTGTGTTCATAAGCTTCGGCTTCTTCCCCCTATAACAGCTATCATTTGAGGCCTTAAACCTTCAACCTTTAACTTAAATCACACGCACTAAGTCAAATATATTACGAGCGCGGATAAAACAGTGAGACAATAGTAGGATTTAGAAAATACACACACGCACATACACGCACGCACAGACATACGCATGCACAGACACATATCTTCACACACACACACACACACACACACACACACACACACACACACACACACACACACACACACACACACACACACACACACACACACATACTGACACACAAAACAAACACATGTGAATACCCATACAATGCACTAGAAAACGCACAAAAACTCACACGCACACACACACGCACGCATACACACACACGCATACACACGCACGCATACACACACAATCAACAAGCTAGCCTGCATAGTGTGTTGCATTATTCACAGCCGGGCTGTGCAATTGCAAACTGCCACTCACCGGCTTGATTGCAACATTCAGCCGGTCCATTCTCCCCTAGACTGCGACACCCGTGGGAAACGGCGTAGTTGATTCTGTCGCGGCTGCCGGGCGTGACAGGCAGAGACAGCAAAATGAGACGGGGGAATGTGATATGCACTGTGCATTTTCGCTGTGTCTATGGGCAAAGCTTTAGCTAGGACAAGTTTCAACAAGAGCTAGGGGGAGATAAGTGAGACATGCTCCCAGCCTCAATCAAGTACTCCCCATATGAATAATCGAATGTGTAGGGTTCACCTATGATTAACTTTTGTCCCCTCACAAAAATTCTACCTACATTCTTAAGAATTAAGTTTGTTGAGAAATGTCTCTATGATCTAGCTGATTTGGCTAAGATCAGCCCTTTTGGAAAGAAAGGCCGGAATATAGCCAGAAGTTTGATCTTTCTTCAGTGTTTCCTTATGAAAACGCCCTAGTCACATCCAGCATGCAAAAACTGTAGTGTGATTGTGTGCTTTGAGAGATTGTCTACGTTGACTGAGATTGGTTGTAGCGTGCCGTCTTGTAGGCGTGCGTGGGTCAGTGATGCCCACGCGCGCCTGTATGTAATATATTTTCGTTTTTGTTTGTATTTACAAAAACATTCTGGAAATGTTTGAAAAGACAACCAATTTTTATGTGGAAAATTTGAATGTATTACAAAGAAATTGAGGTGTGTTCTGTGTTCAAATATAATTGCATATAATTTCCCAAGCCGTACACAACGACTTATTTTAACTTGTATGACTTCAAATACGGCAGATTATATCTACGCAGCTACTGATACACACGATCATACTGGTATCATGGGTATGGCTTGCTCTAAAAATTATGGATCAACACACAGACACACACACGTACATACTTATACGTACATACATGTTTTATACTTATACTCGTACAGGTCGTCACATACATGCATGGAAACGCATATTCCCCAATTTGTCAGCCGTCAATTCCCTTGAGAAATGTCGTGCAATTATACACATAAACAGTGTTAACATATGACAGTATGAATTCCGTGTATGCCAAAACCTCTCCGATAATTTTATAATTTGTGTGTGTGTGTGTACAAGTGAGCGTGTGTGCGTTGACCAGTGAGTACTACTGAACAACGCTATTGTGTTATGGATGTGTAAGTATGTGTGTGTGTGTGTGTGTGTGTGTATGTTGGCTTGCGTGTGTGTGTCTGTGTGTGTGTGTGTGTTATGTATGTGTGTGTGTGTGTGCAGTAAGAATAAAGGTCAGTTCACTTTGAGACTTCTGTGTGCTCGCTAGAAGCTTTTTTGACAGTTATGGAGTCAGTTAAGCTATCGGAGATAATTAGTCCATTTGATGGCTCAACAGAGTTCAGCAGTTCTCAGAAGAATCACGGCGAAACGAGAAGAGTATTGTGAAAGCCCTTCAGCTGTCGTTTGGTACGACTCCGTGCTCTGCCTACCAGAAATTCAGAATGTGCAACAGTCGTAACTTTGAGTCGCTGGATTCGTTCATGGCGGAGTTGAAGAAGTTGGTATTATGTATCGCAGAAAAAGTGACCTTGTTCCTTCTGATGAGAAATGGGTGGCCTGTCAGTTTCTGCACGGACTTCCACCAGAAATGCAGCAAACTGTGAGGGCTACCAGTATGTAGAGCTCAAGTTGGAACCGCTTCTCGTCTGCTCGAAACAAGTTGAAGCTGGAATTCGTTCTGCAGAAATCCAATCCGCCGACCACGTTCCTAATTCTTTTGCATGCGGAGTATCTACGAGCTGTACCTGTGTGTACAACAAAAATCAGGTGAGCTCTGACACGACCAAATACATGTCAAGACGCAGGCAAATACGCTTTAACTGTGGAAAAGTGGGTTACTTCGCTCGTCAATGCAAAATAACGTAAAACATGTATGTTCGGGAAACGGCCAACGGAGGGATGCATAGGTGTCGATTTCTTCTGGTCGTCTAATAGAGATGACGTGATGTCAATTGATATGGAGGTGAACGACAAAACAATACCGGTCTTAGTCGATAGTGGCTGTTCGAGTTGTCTTATTAATGTATCGTGTTGTGCATATTGGAAAAATGCGATGTAAGCATTCTAACAATGAGTGGTGCTAGTCATCGATGTCGTGGCTCTACCACTGTCTGTCTGAGAGTTCCGCGTCAACCACCGAAATTTGTTGAAGCATTGGTGGTTGACTTCTGTCTTTTAAACATCAATTTTGTCTTGGGAATGAACGGTATAAGGGCTCTTGGAGGAGCAGTTATTACTAGTGATGGTGGGATTGTTCTCGGTAGTTGTTATCACACAGCCCTCAGAAGGCCAGATGTAGAAGCATTGGCTCTATAAGACATAGTTGTCGACCAGACAGATTTTTCAGTCGAGTTTGATTCTGCTAGAAGGACTGCTGCTTGGAAATGGAGTGATGACAGCGCACCCATATCTCTACATAATAAAGTAGCTCAGTATAGCGTCAAAGCAAACGCTAAACAAGGTTTCGAAATTGAGATCATGAACAGGATTGATCGGGGCTGGCTGCAATTACATGACGAGAGAAAACATGATCCTGTGAAAGGTCTCATTCCAATAATGGCTGTTGTGCAAGATAATAAGAGAAAGGTGAGACCTGTACTGGACTACTGAGAGCTGAATAAGCATATACAGCCATTCACTGCTAACTCAGACGTATGTGCAGATAAATTGAGACAGTGGAGGCGACGCGGCTGCAACGCAGCATTGATAGAGCTGCAAAAAGCATGTCTGCAGATAGCAGTACGACCTGAGTTGTGGACGTATCAAACAGTGAAATTTCGTGGTCGCCGTTATTGTATGATTCGTCTGGGTTTGTGCTAAATGTAGCACCAATAATAATGCAGGCCATTCTAGAAGCTGAACAAAACTCAAACAAAACTCGTTGGTATATTCAGCCACTTTATCTTGCATTGAGGATGTGCTGGTAGATGAGTCGATTGTCAGCACCCAAATTGGCGTGGATCACTTGAGAACCTATGGTCTGGAATGCAAAGAACTTGAACGGTTAGATAGTGGTGTTCGTGTGCTCGGTGTTCGTGTCGAGAGAAAGCACGACTATCTGAACTGGCAGCGAGATAACGACCTCGGTGTGATTCCCGATAAGCTCACTCGCCGGTCGGTGTTTTCACTATGCGGAAAACTAACTGGTCATCTGCCGGTTTTAGGTGGCTGAGAGTAGCAGCGGCATTCATAAAACGGAGAGAGAATGCCGTCACAAATGGCTGGGATGACGAGCTACAAGATGACGGCAAAGTCAAGCCAATGTTGACAGATACAATTTATCGTGTCAGAAAGTCGGACCCATCCACTGGTCGTTGGTATGTCTGGTTGATGGTTGATGTGATGGTGTGGAAAATGCGAAAGTGTGGACAGATGCTAGCTCTGTGGCACTAGGTGTCATTCTAAAAATTGACGGCTGTGTTGTCGAGGACGGGTGTTGGTTGCGCACTGACGATGCCGCGCTCATCAACCTAACGGAGTTAGATGCTGCCGTTAATGGCGTGAGTTTGTCACTCATGTGGGGTCTGACAGGATTTGAACTGCTCTCAGATTATCACACAGTTTATCACTGGGTCTGTGATGCTCTGAGTGGTCGAGCCAGACTGCAAACTAGAGCGATCAGTGAGATGCTGATACGCAGACGCCTGGCAACACTGGTATCGATGGCGCGAGAGTATTATCTCAAGCTGAGTGTACAATATGTGTCTTATTCGTGTAATATTGCAGTTCAGCTCACGCGCGTTCCTCAACATTGGCTTAAATCCGTCGGCATAATAGAGTAAATTATGTGTTGCACCAAATTGGAGAGAACTAATGAGTTGGTGAAGTCAGTACATGAGTCGTGTGGGAACCCGGGAGTGCGCCGAACGCTATATTTTGCGAGGAAGCGTGATCCAACTATCAGATGACGAGATGTGCAAGCATCAGTGCGGTCATGTGAGGCTTGTCAGTCGGTGTCAAAGTTTGTTTTGGGTTGCGACTTCGTGCGGTTGTGTAAGATTGTGCTCTTGACCTTGTGTTCACCTTAACGTGAAGTATCAATATGAGTGACCAACCAAGCCTCGACGAGCTAGTGCTAATCACAGTGAAATGTGTCATGAATGAAGTGAATGAAGGCAAACTGGAGAGCAGCAAGGGCTTGTCGAAGACAGCAAAGGATGTGATAGCCACCATTCTACCTGCGATTACGCAAGTAATCACTGTGGCTGTAACCACCGCCGTGGCGGAAGCTGTCAAGCCTCTTATGCAGGTGGATTCATCGCCAGTGCGGTGTAATAAAGGTAAAGTTGATGTTTATGGACTATGACAGCGCATTGCTATTGACGTCACACAAGTTGGCGAACTGCACTATCTCTCATTGATCGATTGCGGTCCTTCGCGGCTTGCAGTGTGGCGCCAATTGAGATGTCAGAGCATCAACATCATCAGTCAGCTGGAAAATGTGATTTTGAGCGAGGTGCACCTACAGAAATTCCCGCTGACAATGCAGCAGTGTTTCGTGGAAGTGATTTCTGCACCTTGATGAGAAAATGGGGAATCCACCCTCGTTTTCGGTGTGTTTATGAAGCCGGTGGCAATGGTATCATAGAGCACAGCCATCGCAGTGTGAAAGCAATCAGTAATGTAAAAAATAAAAAGTTTTACTCGAGTATTGTCAGCACCAGCTGTCACATTTTTGGCCACAATATCTCTCATCACACGCTCGTCCACTCTGTGTGCTGTCGACATTATGTTTTTGTAGTATAATTGTATACACTTATCGCTTGCCAAAAATGTGACAGCTAGTGACGACAATACTCGAGTAAAACTTGTTATTTATTACAACACACAAAAAACAGCAAACTTGGTTCTTCGAAACAAGCCGGAGAATGACAAGCCCGCGCAGCTGCAGCAGCATCACGTCGTGTACCAATTTCAATGCAACGTCGAGGGATGTGGACCTCACACATACATTGGCATGACGACGACGACGCTGTCGCGGCGGCTGACTTGCCACATCAACAACGGTGCAATCAAGACGCATTTCAGTTCGGCGCATGACAGAAAAATCACACGTCAAGACATCGTCGAAGGAACACAGGTTTTGGCCCGCGAAATCGACGCACGGCGATTGCGCATGTTAGAGGCGGTATATATCACCCAGCTGAAGCCGACGCTGAATATACAGCTCGAAGAAAACGGTATTCTGCCAACTCACCGAGCCCCCCCGTTGGACCGAAACTCGACGTGCCCCTGCGACAGCCAGCCAACACGACTTTCACACCTACCAGACAATGGCACCTAGGAGTGACACCTGGTTAATGACATAAAGAGCATGTGAATTTTTGTTTGAATGTTGTAGTGATTGTATGTTGGTATTTGTGTTGTTATTGTGTTCTCATGTGATTTGTGTCTGATGATGGAGTCTGGTAACTCCGAAACGTTACGTAATATAGGAAAGTTGTTGAGTTGTCTGAACAGAAGTGATCAGAAATTGGCTAGAGACATGGAATCGACCAAAAAGAAAATTGCTCAATGTGAAATAGCAATACTCTCGTTTGCAAGCGCGAAAGTTTGCTGCCTGGCTACACCAACATTATATATACCGTATATTTCGGTGTATAAGGCGACCGTCAGATAAGACGAGGTAAAAAATTCGAGCAATTTTTCAAGTTCAAGGTTAATTTAAGGTCTAACTTTTATATCGTTTGTATAAGACGACCCACAATTTTTAAGGGTGATTTTTTTACTTTAAGGGTCGTATTATACGCCGAAATATACGGTATATATATATATATATATATATGTGTGTGTGTGTGTGTGTGTGTGTATGTGCAGTTAGAATAAGGGTCAGTTGACTTTGAGAATTGTGTGTGCTCGCTACAAATGTTCAGGGGGTAGTATCAAACAGGCTGTCAACAGGGCTTTGGTATATGCCCTGTCGGACACAGCCAATTTCATACACAAACATCCCCATAGAAATTTCGGCCGTCCAAGCGGTGTTTGTTTTGTTTTCTAGGGGATCACTCTCATTTGCCCATATTTTCCCCATAGGTACAAACTTAACCACCTTTTTTTACTCCGACCGTACTTGCACTTATGTTGTCTTCAAAAACACAAGCACACACACACACACCTACACACACACACACACACGAACACACGCAAACACACACACACACACATACACACATACACACACACACACACACAAGCATGACTGTCGATTATGCACTGCACAACTGAACATACAAAAGCTAATCTTTTTAGTAGGGATTTTGTTATGCTAGCTGTAGACAGCCGCGGCTTAGTCGGGGGAACTCCTCTGCTGCGACGGGGAAATTCCAGCCAATACGTCTGACCCTGCAATACTCCATAGTTTGCCCCAGGGCACGCCTGCCTGTCACTCGAGGCAAGTTCTTGTTGTCACTGCACGGGAGCATGCGGTTGAATGGTGGACGCGTGTCGTCATTGAGAGAACGAAAGTGAAGGGGAGAGACACACAGACAGACAGAGATGGACGATCGGAAAGAGATGAGATGCTGGCAAGAGATGATGAGCGCGAGAGAGCGAGATGAATGGGAAGGCGTGATGGCCAATGAGTGATGATGGAGCGGTGCTCGTGATAAATCACCCACGTCCCACCTCAGCCAGCATGGACACTTTTTATCCACCGGCGGATCCAGAGGGGTGGTCCAGTGCCAGTGGCGTAGCTAGTCTATCTGCCAATCGTGGCGTTGATTTCTGCCGCCTCTCCTCCATCATGTATGTTTGCGAGTCACTTAGCTGCAAGAGAGTGTGTGCTTCAACAAGACTGTAACGGAAATTTGCATGTTCATATGTCGATATAGCTGAAAAGACGAACCTCTTATCATACTTATCTGTACATGCTTCCAGTCACCTAGTTGAGGAAGATCAATATTTCCAATCGATCTTGTCTTCCTTCAGTTATTTGTGATTAAAACGGCAAATATGAATTAGTTTATTTAGTAAACATTTTCAGCTTTTCTTGGGCCGCTCGAAGCCCTCCCCAAACTACAGTGAAGTTAAAAATTAATAACATAATAACAAAATAGAGTAAAGTCAAAAACCGTATAATTATAATGATGAGTGAAAATATAACGTTAAAAAACTCACCAACAAACACTTTTGCTTAGATATCAAATATTTATTGTGTCATTGATTTTTCATGCAGATCGACAAGAATTTTGAGATGCTGAGTGATCAAGTGATAACACCGGTCCATCACCGCCTCTGATCATCACAATTCCAATTGTGCTTTCCGAAAATCAAACTTCAACTTGGAGCATCCTTGCAACGCCCCTGGTCCAGGAGCGTTGCAGCAAACACACACACACACACATACACACACAAATATACACATATATGCATACACATACACACACACATACATACATGAGCCTGCACTCTTATGCATGCAAATGAGTATTTGCAAACACACACACACATACATACATACACATACATACATGATTCATGGATGGACACCTGTTCAGAGACGAGTTCAAGCAGCATATGGTTCTACGCATGTTACACACACACACACACACACACACATACAAACACACATATACACACAAACACACACACACATACACATACACATACACAAGTATACACACATACGCACACGTATGTATGTATATGTGTACATACACACACACATACGCACTCTAAGAAAGCATTTAGTGTATAAGGGGTTAAAGGGGCTTAGTGTGTGCTTGTGTATATATGTATGTGTGTGTATGTGCGTGTGTGCTAGTGCGTGTGTGCGTGTGTGTGTGTGTGTGGTCGGATCGCTAGAGCGTTCATCACTAACGCACACACATACACACATATATACACATACATATATACACACACATACACACATATATATACACACACATACACACATATATATATATACACACACGCCCACAGTTATTCACACACCTAAGGGGAAAGCAGCGACTATTGAAGCAGATCTATGGGGTGAAACGTCCGCTGCCCAAGAGCCGGAGAGAAGAGAGGGGAGGGCTGGAGAGGGGGTTTTTTGAGTGTCACATGTCGGTTAATTAATGAGCGCCCGGATCAATGGTGTTTACATGCACACTTCACCAATTGAATTCAACGCACGCGCGATACAATGGAGCAAAACTGCGGGCCCACACACAGACAGATGCACACACACACGCTCACACACACACACACACACACACACACACACACACAGACACACACACACACGCCCCATAGACCCATATGCTCAGACAGCGGTGCTCAAACGGTCGCGGGGAAATCCTTTGAGCACACAAGCACGTGCACACACATTTGCATACACACACACACACACACACATACATACATACACATGTAGACACACGCATACATAAACACATACAGATCATAATCATTTACAGACTATAAGCATGAACAAATTTATCTAATGAGATATTATAGATATATTGTAAATCATCAAATATATATGCACCTTTAATTAAACGTCACTTTGATTAATTCTTCTCTTTTGTCAATAGCTATGATTGACTGATTTTCATTAGTGAATGTGTGATCAGTTATCACTTTGTGCTTGTGTGATTTGTTAAATGAATATACATACCTTGCCAAGATTTATCCATAAAATATACCGTATCTTCTCAAAATTCTGACACCAGCTGGTGGAAAAATAGAGCGGCACTCTCTAATTGAACGATAGCTCTAATTGAAGGGCGCTACGGGAAATGATTGACAAACAGAACATGTCGTTCTAATAGGGGTTGTACGGTATATTGATGTTTGACTGACAAAGAACAAATTCAAAATTCAATTATTTTCAAGTTTGCAGCATCCAAGAAGTTCAGTAACAAAAACTTACAAGAAGAGCTAAAAATTGTCAAAAAGCAACTGTTTCCCCGATTAACGAGTAGAATAAAATACCGGAAGAAATATGAAAATGTGGTCATTTCCATCAGGGATGATGAACATTTGAGCGTGTGAACCAGCGAGGCTTGTTGCAAAAAAACTTGGAAACATTATAATAATTGGCCGCTTGCTGAGTGTTTTGCATCAATTTCTCTCCAATCGCGTACAACGTGTTGCGATCGATGGAGCATACAGTGGCTGACTCAATGTGTTCGGTGTCCCGCAGGGAAGTGTGTTGGCTCCAATTTTGTCCAACATTTACACCGCTGACCTGTACACAACCACAAACAACCCTGTATATGGATATGCTGATGATATCACCTTGATGGATGTAATTCAATCTCGTTCGGACAGACCACAGGTGCGTCAAACAGTCAACCACGATCTCATCAGCGTGCTGAAGTGATGTGAGAAGTGGAATATGATGTTGAACACTTTATACTATATAAGCTTGCTGGTTTCAAGGTCATCATCCGATGAGCAAGTCAATTCCTGATGATTTCGTGGCAGCAAGAAGCACACGGTTTACATCCAAACAGCATTCCCAGTGCATGGCTCCAATTCGTTGTCGTACAAAACAATTGCAACGTTGCCTTCTTCCGGCCACTGTGTGGATGATTGGAACATGTTGAATGAGGAGGCTTTCTCGCAGAACAATTTGAACAAATGCAAGGCCAAAATGAATGAAATGCTACTGAAAGCGAGTTGTAGTTGAAGCGAGTCGAGTTGACTATTTATTGGTCGTTATTTATTTATTCTCCATTTATTCATATATATTGTTTTAGTCTCTATTCATTAATATCTATTGTTGGTTGTTCGATTGATACTAAGGTGTGTAATACGGTGAATTATTGTTTGCTGTTTAATGATTTATTTACTTTTTCTCTATTTAATTGAATTATTGTTGGTTGTTGTTTTCTACTGAACCATATTTAATTTTTCTGTTGATTGTTATATATTTACTTAATTATTAATATTTATCTTGATTTATTAATATTTATCTTAATTTATTAATATTTATCTTAATTTGTTAATATTTATCTTAATTTATTAGTATTTATCCTAATTTATTAATATTTATCTTAATTTATTAATATTTATCTTAATTTATTAATATTTATCCTAATTTATTAATATTTATCTTAATTTATTAATATTTATCTTAATTTATTAATATTTATCCTAATTTATTAATATTTATCTTAATTTATTAATATTTATCTTACTTTATTAATATTTATCTTAATTTATTAATATTTATCTTACTTTATTAATATTTATCTTAATTTATTAATATTTATCTTAATTTATTAATATTTATCTTAATTTATTAATATTTAACTTAATTTATTAATATTTATCTTAATTTATTAATATTTATCTTAATTTATTAATATTTATCTTAATTTATTAATATTTATCTTAATTTATTAATATTTATCTTAATTTATTAATATTTATCTTAATTTATTAATATTTATCTTAATTTATTAATATTTATCTTAATTTATTAATATTTATCTTAATTTATTAATATTTATCTTAATTTATTAATATTTATCTTAATTTATTAATATTTATCTTAATTTATTAATATTTATCTTAATTTATTAATATTTATCTTAATTTATTAATATTTATCTTAATTTATTAATATTTATCTTAATTTATTAATATTTATCTTAATTTATTAATATTTATCTTAATTTATTAATATTTATCTTAATTTATTAATATTTATCTTAATTTATTAATATTTATCTTAATTTATTAATATTTATCTTAATTTATTCATTTTTATCTTAATTTATTAATATTTATCTTAATTTATTAATATTTATCTTAATTTATTCATTTTTATTGGTGGTTGTCATATATTTAATAACACATTTATTTATTGTGTATTGTTGTTGTTGTTCATATTGTGTTGGCTGGAGTGATATTATGCAGTGTCATTGAATATATTATTAATGTTTCTTCAAACTATTTATCTGCACATCTTTTGGACGCTTCCGGTACATGGGGCCACCTTAGGGTGGTAATATTGCTACTCCACTCTTCCCCATGCTACTGGATTTACCTGTAATTAATAATAATAATAATAATTAGGGTTTGTTTGGTTTAAGCCATTTGGTTTAAGCCAAATGGTTGGTAAAAAGCAATTTTCAACAAAACTATGGTTTTTTAAATCGTTTCCTTTGACAGAAATGATTTTTCTCATATAGAAATGATCGAATATTTTCAGAATTAGTAAATGAGTTCATTAATACAGTTTTAAATCTTCATAAATATTACTTTTTGGCATGATTTTATGGGCTTGCACGATATGGGCAATTTTTTATTAACATTTTTGGTTTTTGCTAGGGAAGCATTGTAGTTGGTATTTATGACAAATCCTAAATATTTACGACAAAACACTTGAGTTTCCATGAAAAACACCATTTTGAGAAACGTCTGAGTTTAAAAAAAACTGTGTTTACTCTGAAAACAAACATGAATTAACCTCCATCTACAAAACGATTTTTTGTCACTAGGTTTTAATAAGTAAGACCACTGGGTATTTGGTTTGGACATTGCAAACATATGTGGGTGTTTAAAATCGACTGCTTTCGCAATTGGAAGCGGTTTAAAACTTCCATTGCCTATAGATGCTACAAGGTGAAATTCAAGATCCTGTGGGTACATTTTTATGATTATATTTTTATCTTATTTGAATATTTACAAAACTCTTGGTAAGTGGTACAAAATATGTTTAAGTATATGCTAAATAGCATGATACAATCCTTCTTTTGATTTGTGTGTGCTAATGTAAAAAACCATGGTTTTTGTTTTTTTACAAACCCCGGTTTTTTCAAGCCCTGACAATAATTAATTACAGTGTCAATGGACACAACAGCTGATGTTTTGTAATTCAAATTCAGCGATTTTTAACAGCTCTTTATGGCATACATTTACCATATGTTGTAAATATTCGCATAAACATTAAAGTAATGTACAGTTGACTGTATGCAAATTATCTACCATGATTTAGTGCGTATGCGTGTCTGTCTGTAAAGTTTTCTCATCGGGAACGCCCGCCGAATAGGTGAATGACCGTTCATATATTCATAAAGAAACAAATGAAAAACATCTGACAGAGCAGGAGAGCATGCAAGAAAGAGTGTGAGAGCGGTCTTGTGTTGACACCTGGCACTTTGAGCAGGAAAAAACACCAAAAAATCACCCCCTCATTCCCACCATTCAATTGTGCGTCACTGTGTAATTGTATGTATGTATGTGTGTGTGTGTGTGTGTGTGTGTTGAAGTGATGTTGGTGTGCAGGCAAGCAGAGGCGGATATACACAGAGGCTTTCAGACACGCAGAGGCGGATGAAGGAATGACGTGTTTTTTCGCTTTGTCCGCAGTTTTGAATCCAGATTGCGTTGGTGAACTTACACACACTGTCTCGCATAGCCTACCTGTCATACATGCACACACACACATAAACACACACACACCGCACCACACACCGCACACACACACACACCACACATGTGCATTTTTCTCTATGGAGGGGGGCTTGAATTCATACCTGTGGAAAAAACCAGTATGCACACGTACACACACACACACGCACACGCACACATGGACACACACATAGCCCACACGCACGCGTACAGACACACACACACACACATACACACACACACACACATACACACAGGGAAACAATGACACCGCGTAGAAACCCTGTTGACATCGCGGCTTACCGCAATCTAATTTGCGTGCGCTAAACCTGGAACATCCCTTTCGACAAACGTTCACACGCATACAGACACACACACACGCACACACGCACACACACACAGACAGACAGACACATAGACAGACGGACAGACACGGAGAACACAGGCGTGGAACAAATCACGCCTCTAATTTGCATACGTATCATTCATTCAAACCACAGGGTTAAACACACACACAAACACACACACACACACAATAGTTCGCAAGGAGCTCAGTAGGAGGGCGCACCTGCGGAAATTGGAAATTTTTCCAGAGGGAAATTCAAGTCTCGAGCTATAATGAATAAGAATTGGATTAAACTTAATGCATTCGCCACTTTGCATGATTTCCTCTCAGTGCTGTTCGTATTGTGTGTGCATGTGTGTGTGTGTGTGTGCGCATTTTTCCTTGGCTGTCCAAAGTTCTTGAAATGGCTGCCTATATACAGCTATCTGACTACCTTGAGTCTGACAATTTGTTTTTTCCTGAGCAGTCTGGCTTCCGTCACTTTCACTCCACAGAAACTTCTCTAATATATCTCTATGATTCTATTCTCAAATCTACTCTCTCTGGCAAGGATGTTCTACTTATACAACTAGACTTTTCTGCTGCATTTGACACTGTAAATCATCTGCTTCTTATTGATACTCTTTTAGACTTAGGCATTAGCGACACAGCTCTCTCTTTCTTTCGCTCTTATCTCTCTGATAGATCTCAATACGTCTCTACCTCTTCCGATTCTTGTAGTGAGGCTTGCCCACTAGCTTGCGGTGTCCCTCAAGGCTCTGTCTTAGGCCCTCTCCTCTTCAATATCTATCTAACCTCTGTAGGGAAAGTGCTTCGACGTCACGATGTGTCGTTTCAAATATTCGCTGATGACATTCAGATCCTTCTCTCATCCGTGTCTATTTCTCTCTCTTCAGTCAGTTCTATTATATCTGATATTGAAAGTTGGGCGTTCACTCGTCATCTCAAACTTAATCCTGATAAGACTAAGTATATTATCTTTCCATCTTCTAATAGTACTACTTCTCTTAGTATACCTCTATCCTGCTCTGTACGTAGTCTTGGTATCATTCTCGATAGCTCTCTTTCTTTTGATTCACATATCTCTGACATTATTAGGTGCTGTAACTTTCAACTTAGGCGTATCTATTCCATTCGTAGATATATAACTATTTCTGCTGCTTTCAAGTTAGCTAACTCATTTATCTTCAGTAAAATTCAGTATTGCTGTTCTCTTCTACTATCTCTCAACCACCGCCAGCTTAGGAAACTTCAATCTATAATTAATAAGGCCTGTCGTATGATATTTAATCTTCCTTCGGGTTCTCATGTCTCTTCTTCTTTACAAAAACTTAGGTTACTTCCCATTAAGGCTCTTAATGAGTATCGTATTTGTTTAATTATTCATTCAGCTCTTCATCTTCGTAAGCCTGCGTATATATTTGACCTTCTGTCTTATAAATCCTCATCTCTTTCTCTTAGGTCTTCTAACGATACTTTTCTACTAGTTGAACCTTCCTTTCCTTCTAGGCATTCTCACTACAATCGTTGTTTCTCTATCTTAGGACCTCGTATCTACAATAGGCTTTCTCTCTCTATACGCTCAATCAAATCTATATCTCTTTTAAAAAAAACATACAAAATAATTCTTTATCACTAAGTCTTATTACTGTCTTAATAATATTGTATATATTAGTACTGAATATAAGGTCTGATTGTTTCCTAATTCTCTCTTCTATGTGTATGTGCTTCATGCGTGTGTTTTCCGTTCTTGTGTATGTATGTTTCTCCATTGTATGCTGTCTATGTGTTGTTGTGTTGAGCTCTGTTATCTGTGTTTGTGTGTCTGTTGAGTTGTGTTCTCTGTCTATGTGTTTCAGTGTATGTCATTGTATGTCTGTTATGTTGTGTTTTCTGGTCTGTATTTGTGTGTCTATTGTGTTGTGATTTGTCAATCTGAGTGTATGACGTTGTATGCCTGCTGTGTTGTCTTAATGTGTTGTATTTTGTGTTGTATTCTGTGCTGTATGTCTGCTGTGCTATCTTATTCAATATGTATGTGCGTGTGTATTTTTGAGTTTTTGAGTATGTAAACGTGAGTGTGTCTGTGTTTGTGCGTATATGTACTTGTCTGTTTTGTGTGTGTGTATGTAGGTGAGTGTGTGTGTTCGTGATTGTGTATGTGTATGGCTCTTGTGCTTGAGTGTGTGTGTGTGTGAGCGCTTTTGAGACCCTCGGGTGAAAAGCGCGATATAAATGTCTTAATGTAATGTAATGTAATGTGTGTGTGCATGTGTGTGTGTGCATGTGTATGTGTGCATGTGTGTGTGCATGTGTGTGTTTATGTATATGAGCGTATACATGCATGTGTGTGTGTGTTAAATGTTTTTAAATAATAAGTACATAAAACAAAAAAAACACAAAAATCACAAAACATGAAACATATAATTCAACAAACACTAAACAATTTTGCTGTTTGAAAAAATGCCGATTTTTGTTAAAACACTACGAAACTTCCTCTAGAAATGCCTATATACTAATTAGTCGTCTATATCTAATGTTGCCCTGTGTCGAGTTATGTTACATACAAACTCTTCAAAATGACAATTACCAGGCAGGAAAACGCCGTGCGGAATATTGAAATCATAAATGTATGAGCTTTCTGAAAGTTGTTGGTAAATTTCTGCTTACTGCTTTGCAAAAGTTCTGCTTGTGGCCCTAGGAGCTTGTTTGCACCCAGGGATGTAGATTTATGTCGAGGCTCGGGGGATGACAGTCATCATGCATTAGTGTTAAAAGATGACTCAGTTGGCCAATTGCATGGGACCCTCAACCATTATATGCCTAGTCAATTACAACACACACATACCTCAATGAAAAGTATATTGCATATAATTGCATACACACACATTTGTCGTGTATTGTTACTTTTTGCTATGCTTATTTTGATGGCAATATACTCAATGAGCTGAACTCAGCAGAATTATCGGGGGGTATAATTGCATATTCATACCCCCCAGCCAATTTGTCGGGGGGTATAATACCCCCCTAGTACCAGGATATACGTCCATGCTTGCACCCCCAACAGCACCCCCCCTGCCCACCTCTAGCTCCGCTCCTGTATACATGTTACTGATCTATTATCGCGGTCATTGGCGGCTAATTATCGGACAATCAATAATGCACCGTGCAACAATTACCTGGTGTGCGGTGGCAATTAACGATGTGTGACACGTCAACCGCTGTCCGTCTGTATGTCTGTGTGTCGGCGTGCATGTCAGCATGCGACAATTGCCACCACAGGGAACACACACACACACACACAGTATTTATAACTTAGTGATATAGTATTTAGTGAACTTAAAGTACTCAAAATGAAGTATGTACACAAATTTTTCCTATTACTAAGGGTGTTCAGATCAATGAAGTGTAACGAAAGTATATTTCACGTACAGAGGCATCAACAATCCACGAGAAGGAACAACCTTGACTTAAAAATTCCGAGCTACAGAACATCACTGTATAAAAACTCTATTATATATCGTGGACCAGAAGTTTGGAACTCCTTACCCAACTGGATAAAATCCCAATGCTACTTCATGTCAGTTGACACATTCAAGCGATATATTAAAAAACACCTCTATACTTTGCAGAGCGGAGAGTGACAAATCTGGGTATAGCAAGTTAATTGGAACATTGGGTATGTTGTTGGGTATTGAGTTGCGTCTTTCTTTCCGCCTTGATATTGTCTTATAATAATATAATTTGTCCTGTACGTGAGATTAAGTGCTTGTGTGTGTTATTGTTGTTGTGTATGTTATTGTTGCACGCGTATTTGCGTATGTGTACGTACGAAGGTGATTGTATGTATGTAAGTGCATGCTGCTGGGGGTATTTGGTGTGAAAATATATATGTGTGGCTTTCGTGTGAGGAAATATAAATTTTAATGTGCTAGCAAATATGCGATAAACGTCGGGAATTTTGTCACTTTCCCCATTTTGTCTCTTTTTTCACTTTGATTAAATGTATATGAAAGTTGTGAATTTATGGCTACATAAGCGAGATTATTATGGTATGAATGGTTATAAAGGTGATGATATATGTGGATAATTTTTTGTGTGTCTAAATGTGTCCGTTTATTTTATCTGTTTATGTTAACTGTTAACGTTTGACAATATTTCGCTGTATCACGTTCAATTATTTATCAATGCCTGTCTAAAAGTCCGCTTGACAGGCACTAGCCTAATGTTTTGTGTTGAATTTTGCAATGTTATTGTTTGATGGAATTGGCAATAAACTCAATAAACTCAATAAATAAACACACAACCACACACACACACATACACATATAATGTGCATTCAAGGAAAACTGTTATCCAAGAAAATTCACAAAATATTTGTATCGAGAAAGCCGCTGTCAAAATGCATATTTTCACATTTTCTCAGCTTGAAAAGTTATAACAAGCCAGGGTTTCATCGAACAAGTAAGTGCTTATTCCATTTCTGAAGGCCAGTTTTTGTGTCTGCGTTGAGTTATTGCATGAAGCACGAGGCTGGACATTTGTTCATTGTTCATGTCAATTGCAGTTGCAAACAATAAAGAAATAAATAAAATTTAGGAATGGGTTTTTATATAAAATTCAGCGAGACAATTGTATCCACTGAAGAACGCATCAACAAATAGCTGAATATTTTAATTAGCCGATCCAACACGCACGAACGTTCTGCGCAAACAACTGCCCTATGGCGCGCACTCTATCAGCCAATATCAGTGTCAACCTATAGAGTCACTGTTCTCGGAGAGCACTCGCGAGCAAATCGTGCACACACACACACACACACTCACATCTACAGAAACATCACACTTTCAGAGACGGTACATTCCGTCTTATGGCAAGTGTTCAGGCATCACCTGTGTATAGCGCTTGTCGTTGCTAGCCATCTGTACTATGTTTAATATTGTACGGTATATATATTTGTATATGGTGTCTATTTGTGTGTGCGAGGTAGTGTGAGTGTATGTATGTTGTATGCACGTGCTATGAGCGAGCAGGGGGATGCAGGGGATTGGGCAGTGCGCGCCATGGGGCAGTGCGCGCCATAGGGCAGCTGTTAGCGCAAAACGTTTGTGCGTGTTTGTTAGTGAAGGTGTTTTAGTGAGCCATGCTGCGTTGTGATTGTGTTGAGTTGTGATATCTTGCTTTGTTGCTAGAATTTAAGTATACGCGCTGTTGGTATATACGCTGACATTGATATATTGGCTGATAGAGTTCCTCATAAAGTAAGTAGGTACATATCTGCATTGTAATTGTAGTACATACCATAGCACATAATTGTATAGTACATATTAAGTATACATATCTATGTTTTACGACTAATGCTAAATTTTTCATGTGAAATACAATAAAATGTACTGATAACAATTAAGTTTGATATTAAATATAAAATCAATAACATACATTGTGGTTCTAGTTGGGACAATTTTGATTTCAGTTGGGACAATTTTGATCTCAGTTGGGACAACTTTGATTTCAGTTGGGACAAATGAAATTGTAAAAGGTATATTTTGAATCATAATGTCGAGAAAGAAATTCCCAAACCACACCTGACATTTTTAGTAAGCTCTGATAGTTCACACGCAATAATTAAATTCATTCATGATATTCACTTGTTGAAGTATTACTGAATTCTTGATGTTTTCAACTTCTGCTTTGGCTGGAAAATAGCCGCCGAGAGCAAGCAGAAATTGGACATGAGTTTTTGAGCGCGGGTGGGTGTGGTCTCTGTGTGGGTGGAGTCCGGAGTGGGCGGGGCTTAAATGTGCGTCTCAAATACAACACACACACACACACATACACACATACACACATACACACACATACGCGTGTTCCATGGTGTGCGGACAGGTGGCATTGCCAATTACCTGTGAATCAAGATGAGTCGTCTTGTGTAATTGTGTCTGTAACGTTCAACATACGTCTTCACTCGGGGCCAACATAAATCTCTCTGGCGACTACTCGTTCGCTTTTATATTTATTTATCGTATTACGTATTCGCCAGCCAAGTGCGCTCCCAGTCCTCATTCGCGAATACATTATGCTATTATGCTAATGATTTCGCGAATAATTTTCTGTACCATAATTTTATCTTTTTACTTCACTTTATTTATAGATTTTTGTCGGGACTCGTTTGTAGTGAAATAGATTAAAGTTCAACTTTGACATTGTCTACGATATCTACTCTACATGCAAGTAACTCCCTCGTGTAAATCCCTCTATCCGCCCCTGTCCACCTGGCCGAAGGCATCTCCTATATCCTATCTCCTATCACCGCCTCTGATTGTCTGAGCATGTCGGTCGCAAAAGCATCAGCTTTGGCAGATGACAAGTGACACGCACACACACTCACACACACACACACACACACACACACACATACACACACACACACACACGCACAGAGTTGTGTACGGGTCCATATGTCGAAGGGGTCATGTTTGGCGTGGAGACGGTAATACAGTGGCACACTGTCGACAGGCAATTCCTATGGGGACGCGGTCGATTCTTGGCCCGAGTAATTACAGTTGCCAGACGCAACATTCTACGGCAAACACGATTTGGCAACTCGCATTTGAGATAGCATCGCGCGAGACATAGCACGAAACTCACGCATACACACGTACACGCACGTACAAGCAAGCAAGCACACATACACACAAGCGCACACACAAACACACACACACACATACACACACACATACACACATACACACACGCACACACATACACACATACACACAGACAAACACACACACACACACACAAACACACATACACACACACAAATAATATTAGGGTCTCATTTAACTTCATGGATGAGGAAGTGGTTAAAAAATTCATAAAATGTGATAAGGCACCCACTAGAATACGCGGCAGTAATTTGGGCTCCCCACAATAAAAAACATATCGCTAGGTTAGAGAAAGTCCAAAAAGTAGCGACTAATCTGTTAACATCATTGAGTTCGTTAAATTATGAAAAAAGGTTAGAGAAAATTGGGTTGTCGTCACTGGAAAAGAGAAGGTTAAGGGGGGAATTAATAAACGTTTTCAACACAGCATTGGTATGGAACGATTGGATAGGAAAGATTGGGTGGTTTGGAGTACGAGGGACCCTAGGGGACACAATAAATGTCTACAGCAAACCCGGGTATTAAGGGATATAAAGAAGTACAGTTTCCCAAGTAGGTGTATAGATGTATGGAGCCGTCTGGGTAAACAAATAGTTCAATCAAACAGTATAGCATAGTTCAAGCATAGGTTAGATAAATGTGGGTATGGAGACAGGACAGTCTGAGCCCTGCTCATTTCCTGTAAACTACAACTGTGAGTACAACTGTGAGTACACATACACACACACACACACACACACACACACATACACCTGGCAGAGAGAAGGTCGAGTCCCTCCAATGCTGAAATACAGTTAATAAGCGACCGAATACAATGTATTGACAAATAACTATATATAATAATCTGTATAAACATATACTTGGTCCTCCTTTTGGGAATTGCTTGATCCGCCTCTGATAAACTTCACCAATCATTGATTGAAACCATACCAATCTCACCAAGATATATAAACATATCAACTGCTTTTGTAATTCGCCTTTGGAATTGCATAAATATTTGATGAGCATCCTGTAGATAAAATCTATTATAATATATTTTTAATCTCTTTTGCTTATTTCTTCATTTGCTTTGATCTTTCTGACCAGCGGCGTAGATTTGTGTCGAGGCTCGGGGGATGACAGTCATCATGCAGAATAATGCATATTACATTAGTGTTCAAATATGTTCACTTGGTCAATTGCATGGAACCCTCAACTATTTTTGGCCTGTTCAATTACAACACACATACCTCAATGGAAAGTATATTGTATAAAATATAATTGTTCACATCTTAATAATTATTTACATTTTTCGTGTATTGTTATTTTTCGCTCTGCCGTTATTGATTATAGTATACCCAATAAACTGAGTCAGTAGAATTATCGTAGGGTACACTTACATATTCATACCCCCAGCCAATTTGTCGGGGGGTATATATACCCAAATCCCCAGGATCTAAGACCATGTTTCTGACTGAACTTTTTCTACTTTTCTCTCGACACCTTTTGCTTGCTTCTGTTATATGAGGTCACCGCAGGGTTGTAATAGCACTGTATTTGCCCGATATTAATCAATGATGTTAATAATTACTGACACTATGCATCACATTGTTCTATATAGCTGGCCCTCGAGCAGTTTCACCTGTTTTCTCACTGTAGTTAACAGACACGAACAAGATTCCAGCAAACTGAGCTTTATTGTCACTGAGCATTACAACTGCACACATGCACACATGCAATGATACAGGCATGCGTAAGACAATACCGCATTCATGCACACACACACACACACACACAAGCACATACATACACAACCGTAACTCAATATTATCGTTCTGCAGGATTTATTAGTCAGCGCACACACATACAGGCAGACACACCAATACACTCACACTCACTTGCACTCACTACACATATATGTATATGCATTACATCCCCACCTGACTTATAAGTCATATTCATACGCAAATCTTGCACATACATATAAATTATCCCCACCTGACACCGCAGTTGTTTACAAGCTGCAACTAAAGGTTCACACGAACACTGAAATAGAAAAACAAAAAACATACACAATGAGAGCAAATACAGACAAGCACATCATAAACTCAAGTGGCGAGGAACAGGGTTGGCTCGCAACAGTCGAGTCCCACACGACTGGGCAGCGTGTCAGCTTGCTCGACCACTGGTGCGGTCTCATTCAGCGGCCCGGCAATCACCGATGACGACGAAACTGTCGGTGACACTGACACACACGATCTAGTTGGTGTGATCTCAATATATGATTGTGTTGTTCGACGGAGCGATTGTGCCTGTACTCTCGATGTTTTCAATCGGAGATTGCTAACATGATACGGCACACCATCAACCTCTACACACTGGTCAGAAACAACACGCGTAACAGTTCCAACAGCAGATCGTGAATCACAGCTGCTACCTCTTCTTCGAACCCAGACAGAGTCGCCTGGTTTATAGCCGAGTGATCGCTGAAGAACTGCTTCTTGACCGGTTTGTTTAGGCAGCATACGAGGTAGTCGAATATCGTACCTGTATATTTGACTTGCTGGTGTAGTTGACTCTCGACAATTATCTCTGGGAGACACATTGTGCCAAAAGACAGCTTCAGTAACTGAGCATTTAGACCTCGCTCTCATTGTCTTGACACTGCTATGGCTTCGGTCTATGTTACCATTGCCACCGGCTTTATAATCGCATCGAAAGCGAGGATGAATTACCCATTTTCTCATCGAGGCGCAGAAATCACTTCCACGAAACACTGCTGCATTGTCAGCTGGAACTTGTTTAGGTGCACCTCGCTCAAAAAACACATTTTCCAGCTGACTGATGATGCTGCTCTGACATCTCAATTGGCGCCACACTGCAAACCGCGAAGGACCGCAATCGATCAATGTGAGATAGTGCAGCGCGCCAACGTGTGTGACGTCAATAGCAATGCGCTGTCATAGTCCATAAACATCAACTTTACCTTTATTACACCGCAATAGCGCTGGATCCACCGCCTGACAAGCCTCACATGACCGCACTGATGCTTGCACATCTCGTCGTCTGATAGTTGGATCACGCTTCCTCGCAAAATACAGCGTTTGGTGCACTCCCGGGTGCCCACACGACTCATGTACTGACTTCACCAACTCATTAGTGCTCTCCAATTTGGTCCTGCATACAACTTCTTCTCTCACGCCGACGGATTTCAACCAATGTTGAGGAACGCGTGTAAGCTGATCCGCAATATTGCACAAATAATATACATTTATAACACTCAACCTGAGATTATACTCTCGCGCAATCGATACCAGTGTTGTCAGGCGTCTACGTTTCAGTATCTCACTGATCGCCCTAGTTTGCAGTCTGGCTCGACCACTCAGAGCATCACAGAGCCAGTGATAAACTGTGTGAGAATCTGTGAGCAGTTCAAATTCTGTCAGACCCCACATGAGTGGCAAATTCACGCCTTTAACGGCAGCATCTAACTCCGCTAGGCTGATGTGCGCAGCATCGTCAGTGCGCAACCAACACCCGTCTTCGACAATACAGCCGTCAATTTCTAGAACGACACCTAGTGCCACAGAGCTAGCATCTGTCCATACTTTGACATTTTTCACACCGACCTCCCAACGACCAGCTGCTGGGTCACACTTCCTGACACGATCAATGGTCTCCGTCAACATTTGCCTGATTTTGTTGTCATCTTGCACTTAGTCATCCCAGCCATTAGTGACGGCGTTCGCTCTCCGTTTTATAAATGCCGCTGCCACTCTCAGCCACCTACAAACCGGCAGATGAACAGTGAGTTTTCCGCAAAGTGAAAACACCGACCGGCGAGTGAGCTTATCGGGAATCACACCGAAGTCGTCAGTCGTCGTGTTTGGACATGACCTGTCTGTCCCTCCATTATTTTCAGCGAACGGTGAGCTCAAAAGCAACCCAACAGAGAAGGCAGAGTTGCTTATGGATTTCTTCAATTCCAAGCAATGTCAAGGGTCCATTCCGTCTGACAATTCATCTGTCCTCGCCCCGAAAATCAAAAGCATTACCTTCCGATCAAAAGAAGTGGCGAATCTCATGAAATACCTTGATGCCCGCGGAGGAAAAGACTCTTTGAATATGTTTCCGCTATTTTTCAAGAACACGGCAGATACTCTCGCTCCGAAGCTCAGTGCTGTTTTCAGGCGCTTGATGAAGACTGGTTCGTTTCCATCCTGTTGGCGGGTTGCGAATATCACGCCCATACCAAAAGGAACCAATTCAGCTGATGTTGCAAACTACCAGCCGATATCAATTACGCCGATTCTGTCCAAAATATTCGAGCACTTGATATCTTCCAGACTGTCCAAGTACCTGGAGAGCAACAATCTGCTGTCGGAAAACCAATTTGCATACCGCAAAAAAACTCAGCACGACTGACGCTCTGCTTACTATCACGCACGAGCTCCAGCAAGTGCTAGACAAAGGCAGTAAAGCCTGAATTGTGCAGATGGATTTCTCGGCAGCATTTAACCGTGTGAGCCACCAGGGTTTGTTGCAAAAACTGAGAAACATTTGAGTCGGCGGCCGCTTGCTAAGTGTTTTGCATCAATTTCTATCCAATCGCGTACAACGTGTTGCCATCGATGGAGCATACAGTGGCTGGCAGAGCATTGTGTCCGGTGTCCCGCAGGGAAGTGTGTTGGGTCCTATTTTGTTCAACATTTACACCGCTGACCTGTACACAACCACACGCAACCTTGTATATGGATATGCTGATGATATCACCTTGATGGCTGTAATTTCATCTCCTTCGGACAGACCACAGGTGCGTCAAACGGTCAACGACGATGTCAGCAGCGTCCTGAAGTGGTGTGAGAGGTGGAGTATGATGCTGAACACTTCGAAATATAAATGCTTGTTGGTTTCTAGGTCACGTACCGTTCAACCTTCAAATGGAGCTATCCTCATAAATGGCGCCCAACTCAGCGTGTGTGATGAGCTCAAAATATTGGGAGTAAATTTAGACTCAAAACTGACATTTGAGAGTCACATTCGGAAGCTAGTTTGTTCGGCATCGCGGAAACTGGGAATTATAAGAAAGGCATATCGGATGTTCGGTAGCAGCACAATCTCAAAAAGTTGCTTTCGCTGTTTCATTTTGCCAATTCTGGAGTACTGCGCCCCCGTGTGGTCTTCTGCTGCAGATTGTCACCTCAATCTCATCAACAGAGTTGTTAGAACTTGCAAGTTCCTCTGTGGTGACTTGGATCTTGGTGATCTTTGCCATCGTCGAAAGGTCAGCAGCGTGTGCATGCTGTACAAGATCAAGCACAACGACCATCATTCGATGAGCAAGTCAATTCCTGATGATTTCGTGGCAGCAAGAAGCACACGGATTACATCCAAACAGCATTCCCAGTGCATGGCTCCAATTCGTTGTCGTACAAAGCAATTCCAACGTTGCTTTCTTCCGGCCACTGTGGCTACTTGGAACACGTTGAAGGAGGAAGCTTTCTCGCAGGACAATTTGAATAAACTCAAGGCCAAAGTAAATGAAATGCTACTGAAATAGCGGAATTGACTGTTGAGTCTTATTAATTGTTGATTTGTTCATATTTATTGTTATTTATTCATATTTATTCATGTTTATTGTTATTTATTTTCTATTAATTTTTTTTACTCTCTACTTATTACTATTCATTATTGGTTGTTGTTACTTATTAAATTATACTTTTACTCAGTGTTGGCTGTTGATGTTTTTTTAATCATATTTATTGTTATTGCTGTTTATTGAATCATATTTATTGTTATTGCTGTTTATTGAATAATATTTATTGGTGTTGTTGTTGTTTATTGAATCATATTTATTTGTGTTGTTGTTACTTATTGAATCATATGTATATTTATTGTTGGATGTTTCTTATTGAATCATATTTATTGTTCTTGATTGTTATTTATTACTTATTTATTAATATTTATTCTTATTTATTGATGGTTGTTATTTACTGAATCACATATTTATTGTTGATTGTTATTATTTATTGAGGAACGTGGGCGGAGTGACATTATGGAGTGTTATCGGATGATGGTTTATTATTTATTGTTATATATTTATTATTTTCCTTCCAATTCTCTTTGTAAACTTTTTTCTTTTCGAACTCTCTTTCTCTCTGAATCTTCTGGGCGCTTCCGGTACATGGGGCCACCTTAGGGTGGTAATAGTGCTTGCACTCCTCCCATGCTACTGGATTTGTCTGTAATTAATAATAATAATAATAATCTCGCTGCCAGTGGAGATGGTCGTGTTTTACCTCGACACGAACACCGGACACACGAGCACCACCATCCAAACGTTTAGGTGCCTTACACTCCAGACCATAAGCTCTCAAGTTATTAACAACGGCTTGGGTGTTGACAATCGACTCATCTACCAGCACATCGGCTATGTAAGATTAAATGGCAGAATGTATCAGTGAATTTCGTTTGAGCACAACTTCTAGAATCGTCTGCATTATTATTGGTGCTACATTGAGCCCAAAACCCAGACGAGTCATAAAATAACGGCGACCACGAAATTTCAGTGTTTGGCACTTCCACAACTCAGGTCGTACTGCTATCTGCAGATATGCTTTTCGCAAGTCTATCAATGCAGTGTTACAGCCGCGTCGCCGCCATTGTCTTAATTTGTCTGCGCAGACGTCTGAGTTAGCAGTGAATGGCTGTATGTGCTTATTCAGCTGTCTGTAATCAAGTACAGGTCTCACCTTTCTCTTATTATCTTGCACAACAGCCATTAGTGGAATGAGACCTTTCACAGGACCATGTTTCCTCTCGTCATGCAATTGCAGCCAGCCCCGATCAATCCAGTTCATGATCTCACTTTCGAAACCTTGTTTAGCGTTCGCTTTGACGCTACACTGAGCTACTTTATTATCTAGAGATATGGGAGCACAGTCATCACTCCATTTCCAAGCAGTCCACTGCCTTCTAGCATAATCAAATTTGGCTAAAAAATCTGACTGGTCAACAACAATGTCTTGTATAGCCAATGCTTCTACATTTGGCCTTCTGGTGGCTGCAAGACCACAACTACCGAGAACAATCTCACATTCGCCAGTAATAACCGCTCCTCCAAGAGCCGTTATACCGTTCATTCCCAGGACAAAATTGATGTTTAGAGGAGAGAAGTTCACCACCAATGCTTCAACACATTTCGTTGGTTGACGAGGAACTTTCAAACAGACCGTGGTAGAGCCAAGACATAGGTGACTAGCACCACTCATTGTTATAATGCTTACATCACATTTTTTCCAATATGCACAACACGATACACTAAGAAGACAACTCGAACAGCCAGTATCAACCAAAACCGGCATTGTTTTGTCGTTCACCTCCATATCAATTGACAACACGGCATCTTTATCAGACGACGAGAGGAAGCCGACACCTACGCGTCCCCCCGTTTTGCCCTTTCCCGAATCAACATATTTTACGTTGGTTCTGCAATGAGGAGCAAAGTGACCAGGTTTACCGCAGTTAAAACATATTAACTTGCGTCTTGACATGGATGTGGTCAGAGCTCACCTGATTTTGTTGCGCACACAGGTACAGTCCGTTCTCTTTTCGTTGGTAGATACACCGTATGCAAAAGCGTTGAAAACGTTGTCTACAGATTGGATGTCCGCCGAGCGAATACCAGCTTCAACTTGTTTCGAGCAGACGAGAAGCTGTTCTAGGCTGAGCTCTGCGCCACTGGTAGCCCTCACAGTTTGCTGTATTTCTGGTGGAAGTCCGTGCAGAAACTGGCAGGCCCCCACTTCTCATCAGACGGTGCCAGGTCACTATTTTCTGCGGCACATAATGCCAACTTCTTCAACTCCGCCATGAACGAATCCAGCGACTCAAAGTTACGACTGTTGCACATTCTGAATTGTTCGTAGGCAGAACACGGAGTCGTGCCAAACGACAGCTGAAGGGCTTTCACAATACTCTTCTCATTTTGTCTTGATTCTTCTGAGAGCTACTGGAAAACCTGAAACGCTATCTCCTCGAGAAAAAGAGGGAACAGTGACGCCAAATCCGCAATCTTATTCAATTTGACAGCTTATCTGAGCTTCTCGATCCACACTGACAAATCCGTAGTTCCATCGAACGTACGAATTATTTCCGATAGCTTAACTGAATCCATGCTAATACATGCGAAATAGCTTGAAACAGACACGAACGAGTCTCCCAGCAAACTGCGCTTTATTGTCACTGAGCATTGCAACTGCACACATACACACATGCAATGATACAGGCATACGTAAGACAATACCGCATTCATGCACACACACACACACACACACAAACACACACACACACACAAGCACATACAAACACAACCGTAACACAATATTATCGTTCTGCAGGATTTATTAGTCAGCGCACACACATACAGGCAGACACACACTACAATACACTCACACTCACTTGCATATACACATATATGTATATGCATTACACTCACTAGGCGGTCAATCCATTTTCTGCGGCACAAATAGAGCAGCACTATGCACATCAAGATGTCGCTTCACTGCTCTCCGTCGAACAACATGTTCAGGATCCCAGTACGTCTTCAGGTGCAATTACCTGCGCATACCGCACAAGCCGGCATTTCTATTGCAAAAACATTTAATTCTTTGAGAAAATCCTATAATTCTTCATAAGCAATGTTTGAATAAATTATTAATACGAGTCGTAATAATGGTGCGCAGATGTGTGGTCGCATTGTGCGTCGCGGTCGACGCTGGGCTCATCGGCTCCGACGATGTGTTCGTCGTTCTCGACGACATCGTTCCCTTGTGACATGCAGCGTGTAATTATCATCCCGTCTGCTCATTGGCAGTGACCGTTCGCTATTTCTCTCTCTTTCTCTCCGTCTTAAGCTCCCACCCACTACCCCCCCCCTGTGTTTGCCCCTCCCCCCAGCCTTCTCCCGCTTTCTGTCGCTCAATCTTCGATGAAGCATCCCGACAATGTTTCTCTACCGTTCTATCTCTCAATTGTTCTGTCCAACAATGAACTATTTCATATTCTATACAATAACCATTTGAGGCAGTCGTGTACTGCAGTGGTTCTCAAACTGTTTCCTGCCGTGGCCCCTTTAACACAATGCCAGTCCTTGTGGTCTACTAGAAACTAACTTTCTGTGCTTCACTCTTCAAACCCATCTGAATTTACCCCTAGCGCACTGGCGAATCCAGGTGAGGGGGGGGGGGGCTCAAGGAGCTGAAGCCCCCCAAAATGTTTCCATCAACACCTCATATCCAATATTCACTAAAAGTGGTCAAGAAAAATACCTTTTCTGTAGAATTTTTTTATATAAGCATTATCGCAAAGATGTTGCATAGTGATGCATGCACATGACTGATCGCCACCAAGATTCAGCCCTCCAAAAAATTTAATTGAACTCCTCCCAAAATTGCACTCTGGATCCGCCACTGTCTTAGAGGAGCGGTTATGGTAGAAGATCTAGTACTTGGAACATCAATTTAAGGCGTAATTAAAATGACGTATATTTTTAAATAATTCTTTTGAGCACTTTGAGCAGGTATATACGCAATATATTCCATTAACACACCAAATGCAGTTGCAATTCGCAATACATTTCATAATACTTTCGTTTTCGATGGGATATTTGCGACTGATACAATGCCACCAATTTATCAATGTTTTGCTCAAATGCCGTCAAAGAAAGATGAAAATCTCCCCTTATCAAAATCGAAGCGATTCCAAGTTTTTCACAGCGGTTGCATCACCCGACAGAAACCAGCACCAACTAATAAGACGCGGGAAGGGCAAATAGAAGCAGCTTCACATATTTCCAGTCGTGGATATTTCTTGCAAATGTTTTCATTCACCCACAGCTTCTTGTGTCCCCCACGCTTGAACTTTGATTGAGCTACTGCGTCACTTTGAATCTCAGCGACACTTTCTGGAGTGGCAACGTATCAACAGATGCATCAACAGTGAACCAGTCCACAAGCCTGTGTGGCACATTCATCTGGAAGAGATCGGGGAAGCGAGTTTCCATATTATTATGCAACTGCTTCAGATGATCAACATGCACAAATATGACATCGTCCAATAAGTCAGCGGATATATTCGCCAATAAAACAAGCAGTGCGAACTATCACTGTCCAAGGGTCCACCAGAATAGCTTGACTAATCTTTCAAATATCTTGCCTGCGTACAGAAAAGCATGATGGAGGAATCTCCTTGAAGATCGGTGACGCCATATGGACTGACAGACCGGGGAGCCAATTATCATCATCATCATCATCTTCGAGGCTTTTTGTTGAGATTATTTAGTTTCTTTTAAATATGTCAGATATGTAGAAAATGCCACTGTTTGCAGCAACAAGTTTCCGCTCAAATTCTGTTCCGCCCAGTGGCGGTATCATGGGGAATCAAGCCTCCCCCCAAAATATGCCAAGTCCACCTAATCTTCTTCGATAATGCTGACCATAAACATTCGAAGTGTAGCTTATCATGTTTGGTAGGGTGACCATACGTCTTCCTTTTCCTGGAAATGTGCTCCTTTTAGCGGGCAGTTCGGTTTGTCCGAGATCTTTTTGTACAGTGACTCAAGATACCAGGGGTTGTAATTTAGGGTAGTTGAATTAAACATGTTTCATCTACGAGTGTGTAATGGCTTGGTCCGTGCCTGAAAAACCTCAATCAAAACATTTGTCATTAAAAAGTATATGAAAAGGTGTCATGGTCCATAGAAAGATAAAATTTTCAAAATTATTCTCAATTCTTCGCACGCAAAAAATGTCCTTATTTCAGATATTTAGAATATGCTCACCCTATGTTTCCCCAAGCCCTCAAATATTTTGCTTCAGCCCCTCTCATCCTCCTGTCGGAAAAATATTGGCGCCGCCACCGGCTCCGCTCATTGTAACAAAATGATTCAGGCACTAGCCTAACCTTAGGAAGTTCACCTTACCTCGGTCTCACAGGTCTTTCAAACTCATCGTTGTTCTGCTCACATAGTTGCTGGAAGAGACGATCTTGCAATGCACTACTTTTTATCATGTTGACAGACTTGATGACATAGCCAAGTGATTGATGCCGATGTCCTGTTAAGTTTTAACAACCAGGTGCTGCCGGGGAACAACGCGGTGTACACAAACGACATTGGGAGCAGCGTTTTTGAAGTCCCGATACTTTCCGATCACGGAATCTGCATCATCTGTTGTTCAAGACACAATCATCTTGAGTGCAATATCGTGTTTTTCAAAATAGGACCAGACTTTTCTAAAAATAGATTCACCCTAGGTGTCAGTTGTTAACTTCAGTGCGAAAGTCATTTCTTGACACATTTCATGAGCAACAGTGAACCTCAAAAATGTCATCAAAAGCGCTGAATTATGCAGCAAAGTCGATTCGTCTAGTCGTGGAAGCATTCACTTGCAGTTCCGAAACTTATTGGTATGTTAGCTTCCATCTTATCGATACTAGGTGATATCGAGGAGTTACTCAGAGGAATATCACTAAATACCCCTTGTGAGCTCATATTCTTAACAGTTGACAGATCACACACACACACACTCACACACACACACACACACACACACACACACACACACACACACACACACACACACACACACACACACACACACACACACACACACACACACACACACACACACACACACACACACACACACACACACACACATCAGTCAAACACTAGGAGGGCTCATTATCGAGGCGGATCACACGATTGAAATGTACGGCGGAAAAATCAAGAAATTAATTGTTTCAATCCATATTTCGTGAAAGAAAATATGGTGACTCCCATATTTTAGCTCCCAGAAGGCATATGGCCCATGTTGAGAATAATTGGTGTACTGAGTAAAGCAAGCCTTTGCCCTAGTCAAATTACTTTTGTGTCCATGCACATATCGAGGTCTTATTTGGCGGGTAAGGATTGGATAATGACACATATTGGCTACATGAGTATATGTCTAAAGGTTACAGGTTAAAGGCCTAGGTGACAGCGCTACACAGGCAGAAGCCGAAGCTTATCAACACAAACGTGTGCCCCGTGCAGCTCGCTGCCACCGCAGAACCAACCCTTTCCACGCTATGGCGCCACAAGGACGAAATACGTATTAGAGATGGCCACTTCCCCAGAATGCATGACAACTCATGACTGGACAACACAACACATGACATATCTGGTACCAATTCACTGCTGGGTGGACAGGGGTTGTTAAATAATATAATTCGCCCAATGAGATTCTCCCCCGCTGGGTTTCGAACCGCGGACCTCCCGCATGTGAGGCGGATGTGCTATCATCCGCCTCACACGAGCCCCACATTAGCTTAATTGATGATTATCAATTAATCAATTATATTTGATAAACCCACATGAGCTTAATTGATTGGTGGAGACATAGGTCATATGGTCCCCTTCTGATCACGCCCTTGCCTGTCTGCCTGTGCTAACTACGCTGCTGTACGAGCTATTGTACGAGTGTGCTCAGTCACCCCGACGTGCTATCGACGCAACAACACATCAAAAAAAGCTCTGGCAAATAAATTGCTTTTGCATTGGTAATCATTTTTTGGCATGACAACAGACTTGACATTCAACAACAACAAGTCATTATTTTGCCCAAATTGCGCCGTTTCAAATAGAACCGGCAGGTCACCAGTGGCGCAGTCAGGCAAGCAATGAGAGGGGGAAAACTTCACACAAGTGTGTATGCAGCGAGTCGGCAAGAGTTTGCAAGAATTCGACTATTGCGGAAGCAAGGAGATTGCTATTGAAAATATCAGACTTTATAACAAAGAATTTCTACGTAAATTTGATTTGCTAATGCAAGTCATGTGCATATCAGTTGCTAATATGGACCTGCCTGAGAAATATCAGGCTATATTGTCACGTATGCAAGCTGATCATGGCATATGTCTCACTATTTCCCTGCAAGAGACGCTGAACCGAAATTTACCAGGTGTTGAATACAGCCTGTTTGAAGCTGCTTGTTTGTTTGTTTACTCACCTGTCGTACGCCGGGATTGTCACACCTAGACTGTTTAGTTATTAAGTTGTTTTCGAGCCGCAAACCAATATATTTTTGCAAATGAACATGCAATATTGCACTGGCGTTATGCAGGTGAAGAGCGATGTCCACTGCGCATTTGGTGAAACCATGTTTGCCCAAAAACTATTGCATTACTTGTGCTCGAATCTTTATCGACCAACTCGGTGATGCTCCGAGAAGAATCATTTCTGCTTGAAACAAGTTTTGGTTTTGCCAACGTTCTGCCAGTCTTGTTCAACAACCCTTGTTCTACCTACCAAATCCTGCACGCCATTGGAAATCGATTAAGGCTGAGCTATTGCCAGCTTTGAAAAACGACCGCAAAACCACGCTGCCATCATTGTGCCACTGCAGGTGCATCACATAACTACTGCTGCCTGTCTTTCTCCAATTCTACTGGCCCAAGGCGACCCATCCACAAGTGCAAGCGATTTGAATGATCAAACCCCGAAATACCCTGCTGGTCGTCTCCATGCTTGCCAGATTTCTGCTGTGTCTGACAGTACTACTCGGCCGACTGACAACCATTGATGGATGGCGGTCGCGAGTGGCAGCTCTAGACGCCACGCGCATCTCGGACGCACATCTGCAGAACTCCACCTACATGAGCCGTCTGTTCAACTGTGTGGAGAACAGCGATCTGATCCTGGTGCGCGGCATTGGCGTGGACAATGGACTGCTGCTGCGAGAGCTGACACACACGCCCAGCCGGCACGGCTATCCGACGCGAATGTCGCTGGTTATTGCCGGTCACGCAATTGTCTACCGCGAGCGACAATTCGCCGTGCGCCACATTCGCACAATGACCGTAGACGACCGTGCCTTCTTGGTGCACTGCCTCTTCAGGTCGAACGTTGAGCAGTTCATCTACTTTCTACAGCCACTGTATTCCGTCACCAGCATAGCCCCCTGGGAGATTCTTATTGAAGATCTCAGTGAGCTGATCATCCACTTTCGACGCCTCCACTCCAGGCATCAACAGCTCTTCTTCATCACTCCGCTACCGGACCTCTCGATATCGTCGACCGATCTGGACATGGACGCTTTGCTGGACCTGCAGTTGGTCCAGTTGACGTTGCTCAAGCTAGACGACTCCATTTCCAAACTAAGCAACTTTGCTCCCGAATGGACGTCTATGTTCATGGCACAGGCTACCAGTGGAGGTCAAGGCAGACCACCGAGACGCAAAATATTGAGCATGAATTTGTGTCTGATTCAGATGCTAGTGACTGACGGTGTGCCCCAAGTGATGGATGAAGATCTATCAGGTCTGTCGTCTCCTCTCTTCTCTCAATTTCATCAGCTGGTGATAGACTACATGCCCTAGAACGGGTGACACACGCAAGCCAGCCAAAACGAGAATACACGCCTGGGCGAGGAGAAGCGCAGATATTTGACATATTTCACACGCAGTAATCCAGCTAACATTATATTTGTAAGTGTACTATAAATATGAATCCAATCAGAACAATGCCCTGTCATAATATACGTTCGGAAAAAATCGCCAATTTACACAAGTAAATTCGTATATAATTTTTTTTTTATAATTATAACAGATGTTCTTAATTTCGGGGCTGTTTCCACCCTCTGGTGATGCCAGCCTCGTTCCTAGAGATTACCAGAATTCTTATAAAAATTGTTAGAAAATATATGCTTACTTACATACTTATGCTTTAATAAATGTATATACCTTTCCTCTGCCCTGTGTGTATATGCATATACCTTACGTTCAAGCCGTCTTGTTCTCCACACATCCCCGTTTCATCCAGAGCCTAGCAATTTCCTACAGCAAGTACACTGGGAGGTGAAAGTCCACAGTGTTTAATTGAAAAAACAGCAAACTGTAGACAATGCTTTTTCTACTAGGAAATTTTTCCGGCCCAATTCGTGCGCGTTTGCACAGCCGCACACAAAACTCGTCCAAGCTCACTCCCACAGGTCGCTTTAAACTGCTTCCCAAACATCGCTTTAGACTCGGCGCCAAACAGCCCCCCTGAGAGTGACAATGCATTTGCAATGGCGCTCAATGGCGGATGCAAATTAGACTGCAGCTCTTTTTAAGCGGACACAATGCGTCGCTTTTTCGCTGTTCATACATTACGCAACAATTACACACACAAACATATACACACTCACACACACACACATACACACACACACACACACACACATACACAGAGGAAAAAACATGCATGTACACATACTTAGGCAGCACAAATGAATGTGAATGAAATGAATTACATTTTAAGCACACACACGTACATACACATATACAAATACATAAACACACATACACACAGCCACCCACCCATACTGACACAAACACACACACACACACATACACACACACACACATAGTATTGCTCTCAATAAATTACAATATTACTTGCACGATTGTATAGATGATTTGATAATATCATTTGATTCATCGTGTATCGGTTTTTCTTGTTTCAACATTAGCTTCCTGACCAAAGGATATACATTACGAACTATATTTCACTTAACATCTTTTGGACGCTTCCGGTACATGGGGTCACAACAAGATGGTAATAGTGCTGGCAACAGGAGCGGAACCAGGAAGGGTCGGGGAACTTGAGCCCCCAAAATGTGTCGAGCCCCCTTAAGCCCCCTCCAATAATTATCAGCATGAGCATTTGAAGAGAAGTTGGCCATGTTTCGCAGGGTGACCACACATCCTCTTTTTCTCGAGCGGGCTCGTTTTTTTGGAGAGGGGCTGTCCGGATGGTTTGTCTGTATGTCTGTGTGTTGTGTGTCATGCGTGTGTTTGGCCAATTGTATGTTTGTATGTTTGTCTGTATGTGTGACCTGTTCGTTTCGTTCTCTCGTGTCAAATACAGTCGACCCAAAGCACTCACGTTGTGGATTTATGTCGCTCCGTGGCGAGCCAAACGCCCCAATACTGCCTAAAAACCTAAATAGAAACATTTGTCATTCGCTAATAGAATAGTCAATTTTCCGATAACAACTTCAATTTATGCGCGCTTACAAAATTATCCTGATTTTAGAGATTCAGAATATGGTTATCCTATGCTTCCCTCATCCCCCACATCTTTCCCTTAGACCCCCCCCCCCCCTCAGCCCCCACCGGAAAAACCCTGGCACCGCCACTGGCTTCCACTCTTCCCGTGCTAATGAATTTGCCTGTAATTAATAATTATAATATTAATAGAGGTATATATTTATATTTGATGTAGAATATACGGTCATATGCAACGAGAAAATTCGCCCAATGAATTGTATAAGCGCGCAACATACACGCACACATACCCACGCACAAACACACACCTAGGTGACCAGGTATTTTCCCCCAAATAAAACTATTCAGATGGTGGGAACGGCGGCGTTCTAAACTTGTTGGTGATTCTGCAGTGTCCGAGTGATAAGCCAGTCTGGTAGAGCGGTGCGTAAATCACAACCTATAGAACCGAGCAGTGGCGGCGCCAGGATTCTTCAGATGGGGGGCTGAGGGGGGGCTAAGGAAAAAGTTGTGAGAGCTTGGCGAAGCATTAAGCGCTACACTGGAACGCTGACTACATGATATTATAATAAGGGACTGGGTCACACTGATTCAGTCCTCGAACTTGAACCAAAAGTACACGGCTTCATTTACAGTGGTAAGAAATTTTAATGTCCATGGCTATGAATTCTGGGGGGCTTAGGATGGGGCATATTTTTGGGGGGCTGCAAGAGTTGAGCTCTGCTGTGTGCTCGCTATTACATTTGAACTGCGCGTCTTTGCGTAACTGGGTCTTTATTGATAGTTTTATGGTGCGAGTGGCAAATGCAGGCAGAAATTGACCTAACCAGATGCAGAACACTAAAAACTACGCGGTTCATTACTCGTCGACAGAATCGGAGAATTCCGGAGATTGCTCATGTGTAGAGTTGGGAATTTTATGTGATAATTTTTGGCGTTTTATGTGTTTTATGTGACAAAAAATGCAAAAATGTGTTGTCAAAAAACGAAAATATGTTATTCAATTTTTATGTAATATTAGCATTAAAACCCGCCCGTTGTGCGGAGCAATTCATAAAATGAAATTCATATTTAATAAATAAATATATAGACAATTAAAAAGAAAAATGGTACACTCAAAATTTTGCAATCAATTGAAAAGTATAAGTTTACTCTTTTTTATGTTTCTTTTGACAAAATATTCTGCCTCAACTCGCCTCATATTCAAACCGGCCCGTCGTACGGAATAATTCAGAACACAAACACGTAACAAACAGTGAAAATTCTAGCATATAAGCCCGCCCGTCGTGCGGAACATTTAATAAAGTAAAATACATATTCAATTCATAAAATATAACGAATACAAATTTAAAAAGAAAAAGGTAAGCCCATAAAAATATTAACCAATAAAAAAGTCTAAAACCCACCTAGCCTAAAAACCCGCATGTTGTGCGGAACAATTAATTAATTAATTATAATATAGCAAAAATGGGAAAACTCCTACAAATCTTAATCAATTAAAAAGTTTAAATTGAATTGTTTTTGTTTTCATTTGGACAAAATATTTTCCCTCAACCCGCCTCATATTTAAACCCGGCCGTCGTGCGGAATAATTCAGAACTCGTACACCATCCGTTCTGGATCTTGAAGTTAAATCCATTAGTTTTGTATATGAATTCATTCTACACGGCGAAATTGAACGTTTTATTGCTGCCCGCGTGACATTTTTATTTCATAAAAATGAGCCATCGCTTCGTTTGCGTTTTAAGCCCCTGATCTACACCATTCAACCCGCGCAATTATGCCGCCTCATATTCAAGCATACATACACAGACAGACAGATAATTTATTTTATATATACATAAAAGAAATATATATATATATATATATATATATATATATATATATATATATATATATATATATTTGAACCCGCCCGTCGTGCTCAACAATTCATGAAATATAATTCATATTCAAGCCATAAAATAAATTGAATACAAATTAAAAAGCCAAAAATATAACCTGTATACAGGGCCGGATTAGGACTTCGCGGGGCCCTAGGCAGTTCAGATCCGCGGGGCCCCATGATCCTCATCATGGCCCAGAAGCGAAATTAATTTAATGAAGTGTTCCACTGGCGTATAAATGGGATCGACGAAGCGAACAATGAATGTCAATTGATCTGTGTATGCAATATCTGGTGTCGAATCCACATTTATTGCAAAATACTTTACATATTTCACGGCTGAAATGATGCTATTGAGGACATTTGCAGTCATGAGTCCTAAAAATTCATCACAAGTAGTAGAAGACATGTAGGAAACAGTGCCTCTTCCAGCATTTCCAAAACGTGACACATGATTTGCCAAAAATGTACCGAATTGTGTTAAAGGTTCTATGATCCTAAGAAGTTGCCATTGTTTTCCGAACCAAAAATAGCATTGTCTCCACGAAAAGCAGCTCCTCTTACAGATATGAACTTTAGAGGATCCTTTTTTCTGTGCACGTTAACTAGAACTTTAGAGAATCCTTTTTTCTGTGCAGTTATATCTCTTAAAGATATGAGCTTTATCACAGCTACAACTCTTTCTAAAACTCTTCTCCAGTATGTCCGCTCTTTTTCAGTCTAATTTTCAAAATGTGTGTACATTAATCCTGTTTTCTGTGCACGGATCACACTGGCCAAAATTGCACTCCTGTGAGAGGCACTGTTTTCATGGTGCTCAAATCGCTTCGAGTTTTTCCAGTCATTGAAACCCTGCGTAAAAGCATTTCCTTTCGGAGAAAGCAGCTTGCATGCTGAACAATAGACCTTTCCTGAGGTTTCAAAATACACCATACATGATATCTTAACCGTTTCGGAATTCGCCAGCTTCCTATAGAACATAGATGCTGTCAAGTAGCGACGACTTCCATCATCATAAATCATCCTTGACTTCACGAAGTCAATGTTAAGTGGCTGACTGAAATTATCTGCTACAAAGTCATCTTGTAGAGAATCGGGGATAATATTTGCTCATGAGGCTGGATGTTCCAGGACAAATTCCGGCGATGAAATGTCTGTCATATTGGTAGGAGAAGTTGGCTATGAAATTATTCAAGAGCTTTCAGGAGCTCCTGACCCATTTGGGAATTCGACTGTGCTTATGGCCTCAGGAACTTTTCGTCAGCATATCTGTGATCTTCCTACAATTTGATGTGTCTTAAATTTTATTTACTTCTTGAAGTTTCTTTTTTCGTTTTTGAGATCCACTCGCATAAAATCTCCCAGCATCACGATCACGAGATGATATATTGTACAACGCCAACTTCAGCAATCATACCAGTTTCAACATTCCACTTTCAAATGTTTTTAATTTTCTATATAATTGTACCCTATAGCTCATGGTAATCAGGGGCAGCGTCAGATAAGTGGGTGGGCTTGGAAGGCTGAAGTTCCCCGCAAAAATCGGCCAAGACCGCCAAAGCCCCCTATAACTTAATCCCGGATATATTTGGCCTGACCACTGTGCTTGCCATGCCCCCTTATCATTTTTCATAATCTCCCTCTTCATCCGGAAACTTCTTGGCGCTGCCACTGATGATCACTTCACACAACCAAGATGATTTGTCTACCATGTGTGTATGAACCGCAAACTCAACCGTCTCTTATCACATGTTACCCTCATATTTTTTGTAACTCATATAAAAGTTGTAAATGAAAGCATACAGAGTCGTAAAGAGATATTTGGGGGCTCCTCAAAGGAAAATTGTTGATAAAATTATGAACACCTTGTACAAAAAAGCTAGTGACGATTTTAGCCACACGTTCACTCTGGGAGCCCCTTCCCCTTCCTTCTAAAGGTATCCCTGAACATCGTGGGGCCCACGGCCGAGGAGCTGTCGATACGGCTCTGAAAGCAAAAAAACATGCTATAATTCTCAATTCAATGTTCAAACCTGTATGCCATGAAACTGCAGAATAATTCGGCAATACACTGTAACTAACTACACTACCACAACTTTGTCCATTCAAGACCGTGCATGTACATTTGATGATCGACGAAAGGGGCAGTTAGCGAGTTCAATGAACCCCACATGCATGTCATATGCGTGTACAATGCGCACACACATATATACATACACACGTACATATATATACACACACACAAGCACACACAAGCACACACAAGCACACACACACAGGAACACACTAATATTGCTCTCGCTGTGCGTAAACAATGTGTATGTATGCGTGTGTGGATGTAAGTGTGCGAGTGAGCTGGATCTCAGTGAGCTGGCTATACACGTGCTATGTTTTATCAGGTGACCTCCTGACTGATGCAAAAATACAACATGAATTAGCGGGATAATGTCTCAAAATATTTGACAATGAGGGCAGACTATGAGAAGTTGAGAAAATAATGACATGGACCCCTAAGATATTTGAGTCGCAGCACCCACTGCCTATAGGGCCCCAAAAGCGCGGGGCCCCCAAAAGCGCGGGGCCCTAGGCAACTGCCTACTTTGCCTATACGTTAATCCGGTCCTGCCTGTATATACGTTCACCAATAAAAAACTCCAAATGTGAATATCTTAAATTTAAATTTGACAAAATATGATCCCTCAATCCGCTTCAACCTGCCCGTCGTGCGGAATAATTCAGAACTCTGACACAAAACAATGAAAATTCTAGTATCCTAAATTTAGTATCCTAAATTATAAATATCTAGTAATGAAAATTCTAGTAGCCCGCCCGTCGTGCGGAACAATTCATACTATTAGATTTGTATTCAATTCATAAGAGAAAATAAATATGATTTTAATAACGAAAAGAGTAAACCCATAAAAAATTTCCTATTTAAACCTGCCCGTCGTGCTCAATAATTCAGAACTCTGACACAAAACAATGAAATGAAAAATGACTAAACTTTTTTATCATAATGTTTTCAAAATATATTTATAACTTAACATCGCCATCTAGCATTAAAACCCGCCCGTTGTGCAGAACAATTAATAAAGTAAAATAAATATTGAGTTAATACAAAACGATTACAAATTTTTAAAGAAAAAGTAAACCCATAAAAAGTCTAAACCAATAGAAAAGTCTAAATATGAATGTTATTATTTTAGATGTGGCAAAATATTTTCCCTCGAACAACCTCGTATTTAAACCCGCCCGTCGTGCGGAAATATTAATAAAATATAATGAATCAAAAAGCAAAAAGCTTATCCAATGGAAAAATATAAATTTGTAAATTCTTGCTATAATTATTGACGAAGTATTTTCCCTCAACACTGCTCAAATTCACACCCGTCCTTCGTGTGTAGTAATTCAGAAGTGTAAAACTATCAAAACAATGAAACTTTTTGTCATCTCTATAATTCTAGATTAATGCTTCCTCTAAAACAGCATATGCATATACTTGGCATTGCATGATATTACAACCCATATCCTTATGCAGCTTGAGCGTATGCAACTTGAAATTAAACCAATTAAATCACTCAGTAAAATTCAGTAGTTTACTTTGTTCCCAGTAGCATTTTACCCGCCCGTCGGGCGGAACAATTCATGTGTAAATATTGAGGAAAATAAAGTCTTTCTATTCAGTATAGTGTAGCATTAATTAAACTGTACGCAATAAAACCACACCATCCATGCTTGGAGCTAATATGATGAATTCTTAATTGTGATTGGGCTTCAGTGAAATTTAATCAGTGTATATTCCTGTGTAATCGCAAGTGCGCATAATAGCTGTCAAATTGGTAATATGTCCTTTTGACTTTACACCGCCGTAACTTCCTTCAGATACACTTTGGAAAATTAAAAATTATACCGCATTGTAGAAAAAATTTCTAGCACTATGGTATAATTTATTCTGATGTGTAACAAATAGTTACTGAGAAATAGTAGAAAAATGAATAAATTTTAGTCGCCCGGTGTGCAAGTGTAATTTTGGATGTATTTGAGAATTTTGCCAATTTCACACTGTCATATTCAATAAACATCCGTCCAGAAAGCTTCATATCATACTTTTTGTATCATTTATGGGTATAAATTATACCCTATCTTGTAGAACAAAAAATTATCTACACAATGGTATAATTTTTATAGCTGTACCAATGCTGGTTTATGAGAAGCAGATGGCAGAATATTGCCCAAATTATTCACGGTTTTCAGTACTAATTTTGCCTTTTTGACTTTGTCATTTTGACTTCACATCGCCGAAACTTTTTTAATACACTCTGGAAAACACAAATTTATACCGTGCTGTAGAAAACCAAATTCTCAGCATGATGGTATAATTAATTTAGATGTGCCATAGTTAGTTGTTGAGAAATAGAGAAAAAAGTAAAGAAAATCCGACGCCCGTAGTATAAATATAATTTAGAATGTAGATTGAAATCTTGTCATTTTTACATGTTTTATATTTCCTTTTTGGGTATAAATTATAACCTATCTTGTATAATTGAAACTTATCTACACGATGGTATAATCTGTTTAGCTGTACGATATATGGTTTATTAGGAGTAAACGGCAGAATATTGTCCAAAATTTTCGCATTTTCAAGGCTTCATTTTTGGCTTCATCGCTATACTTTTTTTATTCTATTTTTAAAATGTAAGATTTAACCTATCGTTTAGAAACGAAAATTTACAACGTGATGGTATAAATTCTTAGCAGGTACGCCAAGTGCTGGCCGAGTAGTAGCTAGCAGAAAATGGACCAACGAGGGTGGGACACACAGGCACACACACACACAGATGATCTCTTATATATATATAGATAGATGTGACTTTGTGAATCGGACTATTTCATGGATTATTTGCATTATAAGCATGTATCCAGCGATATTTAATTGGGGAACCAAGCTTAGGGAGGCTAAATTTTCGTAGTACGTCACAAAAGTTTTACCTTAATTGGGCCCTTCCGATAAGTTGGGGGTGCAGTGGCGGCGCCAGGATTTTTTCGGTTGGGGCCTGAGGGGACTAAGGAAAAGATGCGGGGACTGCGAAACTTGAGGAACTACACTCGAAACGTTCATGGTAGTGATGACACTGTAGGGGTGCCATTTTCCACTTTTGCTTCGAGGCGCAATGATCCTGTGGTTCGATTCTGCATGTGTATTTGCATTTAATGTTTTTCGAGTGAGCAGCCGATTCGTTGTGTCAACTGCTCATCCACAGGTCACAACTACCTTGACGAAGCACAACAGAAAATGCGTTCCAGAGAGCCACTTGTCTGTCAAGAAACCAAGTAACAACAGCCATCACTAGAAGCCATAATACACGTTCAATATGTCTCATTCTGACCACCATGATACAATGGCGGCGTGGCTTAAGTAAATAAATTTACAAAATACATTTTAGAACAGCTTCAACACTAGAGTTTCCATATCCATAACAAACTGTCGATTATTGTCCCAAACCCCCTTTTCCTATAGACGTTTCTATACTTTGCTAGTGTATTTTTTATATTATTATTTACCAGTACACTATTATTTTATAGGTAGGAGTACTTCAATCGTTTAAACACACTGCTCTTTAGATACCGATTACAACAAAAATAAACATAAAAATTGATCATATTATTTTATTTCACTGATAACAAAATATATGAAGTTAATACTACTATTATAACTTAATGAAGTTATTGTTCCGTTTTGTTATACAAAAATCGAGTGCAGACCCTCGGCCTATGGCTCGCATACCCCCAAGGGGTATGAATACCCTGACTACCCCTGTTCTAACAATGCCTCTAAAGTACAATACCTCTAGACAATCAGGCTGCTATTTTCCCAGCACTGCGCTGCGCTGTTTGTGTCCAAATTGTGAGCGCGGTAAGTTAGCAGTCGAATCTTAAAAAACCACTCGACTCCCCAGTGTTTCCCCAGTGTTTCCTCAGTTTGCACGCGCACACACACGCGCATACAGAGCACAGCAGAAATTGCCAATTGCGCTTGTGCGTGTGTGTGTGTGTGTACGTGTGTGTATATGTGCGTATATATGGGCCCTCGTGTATTGTGTTGCGACGGCTACATTGTGTGATGTATTGACGTGTGTGTGTGTGTGTGTGTGTGTGTGTATGTGTGTGTGTGTGTGTGTATGTGATGCATGGTGCGTGGACAGCAGCAGATCAACTTTTGCTGTTGTGCGCCAGCGAGAGACCAGCTTTTTCCGCTCGCAACGCACCGGCCGTGCGGACAAATTGGCTAGCGCCGCACTCCCGCGAGAACCAAGCCTGTCTGTCGCTGCCGCCGACACAAACACAATTACCGACACGCTCAATCGTGTGATAGATGAAGACGCCAGACTTGTGTGTGTGTGTGTGTGTGTGTGTGTGTGTGTGTGTGCGTGTGTGTGCGTGTGTGTGTGTGTGCGTGTGTGTGCAGACTTATTCGTTTTGGACACCGAATGTTCAAGACTCCTGCAGGAAATGAGACACGACACAACGGCAAGTGGATGGCATGGTAACTGGTAGAACGAAGATCTCTGGTCTGACCTCAAATTGAGTTGATCACGCTTGCCAAAATATATCGCTTCGATCCTATAATAATTGGAACTATTGTCCATTGTCTTGAGCTATTGAAGTTATCGAAGTTATTGAAGCTTCAATCCAGCGTTGCATATGCGAGTACCGGAATTTGCATCAAGATCGAGATATAAATAAGGTCCCCAGAGAAACATCCCTACGACTAGGGAAATCAGGCATATACAATGGTATGGATGCATGGATACGTTTTGATGTCTACCAGGCCCTGATCAACATTCATACCCTCATACCATCAGGGTATACATAGTAGATACTGTAGATGGAGGAATATTAGGAATGGATTCCACGCGTGAAATGCACTCGACAAGTTTAGCACGTGGTCTCAATTCCTAAAACTACTCTGAATTGAAAACACAGAAAGTTTACAAATCACAATCGGCAAGATTTGCATGAAAATAACCTAACTGCGTTGAGATGAAAAAGATGATCTTCACAATGCAAGTCAGTCATGAGCATCAAGATGAGAGAAACATCAAATATCTAATCAGCTCTGCTTATCACGTCTCATCCGACACCTTGCACCGTGCCGAGGTGTGCCCCGTCTCCCTGTGGACAATGCCCTTATGTCAATATGATCAGCACAGATAATAGATGAGCCGATAAGTAAGAGAATATGAGGCGACCAATTCTGTCCGACCTCGAATGACAGCTGGCGAAAAATGATGGCTTTTTTATGCGAGCGTTCCGTGGACGTGGCGTTGGCGACTAATGCACAATACATGTCCGGCAAACATGCCGAGCCACAACAACCAACACACACACACACACACACACACACACACACACACACACACACACACACATACACACACCTACACACACCTACACACACCTACACACCTACACACACATGCACACTACCAACATTTTCCATTTGGCGGAAGACTCATTCGCGCGTGAGAAAACCAATCTCCAAATATAGTCATAGGCAGAAATGTTGGATCATGCTCAGTCCTAACAGTAATCACACGAACACTCAACAACTCTTAATGAAATCATTTGAGCGAAAAGAAGGAGCATGACCATAGTTTGTCCTACTGGGCTACTTTCGTGCTCTCAGAGACAGATAGAAAGATAATCCGGGACATATGCGAAGGGATGGACTCTTTTCTCATTGAGTGTGTGCCATCCTGCTATTTGATTTCATCCATTCCGTCCCAAGTCCCATTCCTCGCCATGATCAATATGCGTGGATATTGCAGTCAGGTAAGTTATACCGTTCACGCCCTCCCCTTCTAAATTGTTAATTGATTTTAATAATGATAAAACTGATAGAGGTCGTCCATGCCCACACCGTCAATTTCTGCTGGGCTCAATGAATTTAATTCTCAGGTGATCGGACCTTTCCAAAATGAGCTTCCGGCTCCATATTTAAGAACTCAATCTCAAAATCACTGTTAAGCACTGGTAACCAGACTGGTAACCAGACTGGTAACCACACTGGTAACCAGACTGGGAACCAGACTGGTAACCACACTGGTAAGGCGTCGAAAGCAGAGGACCAATATCAAGTGGTGGAATTGAACCTTTAGCATACGAAAACAAGAAAAGATTTACTCAAGAACGTCCAAGATTGGCCTCGATCAAAATTTGCTATTGTATGCACAAATGTTCACACTAACACTCCATCTGTGCAGTTTCTTCCGATCACAAAGGGACCATTCTCCATTTTCAGTCTATTTGAACACGCAACGTCCACGAGTGGGGGAGATTGTTGTCATGTTTGTTCTGCTGGCCTAATTCAGCCAGATAATCTTGAATGCACACGTGATATGTAGTGCCTAGCGGTAGTCGCCGGGAGCGCAGATGAATTCTTAACCAACACGCATTAACATAACACATCAGCCACACACACACACACACACACACACACACCACCGAGCACGCACAAGCACAGGCATACACACACAGACAAGCGCAGACCCACTTCAATATGGGAATACCAGTCACAGGGGAGCACACAAGCTGGTTTATTATTCATATCACAGCGTGGGGACATTTACAAGTGGCGCCAGTCAAAAGGCCCTCGCTAGGCCACTGGGCGCCGACCGGCAGATTAATCATAGGCGTCGGTAGACATTGCTAGCAGAGAAGGACAATTTGGTTTTGTCTATTGGGTAGAAGTTACCGACGCAAACACACACACACACACACACGCACACGTAACACACGCACGCACACACGTAACACACGCACGCACATACACGTAACACATGCACACAACACACGCATATATACTTCCACATTCAAGCATATGCTTTTTTCCGACCTTGAATTGTCGCATGGTTTCCCTTGATGCCCTGCCTGTGTACGCCCGTGACCCTGAACGCACAAGATTAGTCTAAGCAAACTTGATTCTTTAAAAAAAACGCATTTCAAACGCTATCAATCTCTTTCACAATCGAGGTTAAAGAGAATGTGCAGGTGATGGAAGATATATCAAACCCACCCATTTGTGACAACAATGCAACTGAACTATGATATGATCCATCATATTTCGCCTACATCTCATGTTAGTCTGGAAGAAAGGGGGTAACAGCCCCAGTACCCCCTCTTGTCAGTTACCCCTACCCGCCATTGAACTACCCCCGTGGGAGAATAAGCCCACTGCACCACTGATCAACTGCAATGTGCGACAAACATTGGCCCGCCTATTTCCCACTTCTAATTTGTCGCTATGCAAATTTGCCGCGCATAACATCGTATGTGGATTTATCATCCGCGCATAAAATGGGCATCGCAAAATCCACAGGGAGACACACACACATACATACACACTCTTATGGATGTTGCCGTAGACAGAGATATGAACAGAGGCGAGATTTACAAGGGCATTTGGCCAGAACAGATAGCTCACATCAACATGGCAAGCCGTCATTCAGCACGGGGGAGGGGAGCATCCCCATTACGGGCGGGCGGGGGTTATCAGATTAGGCGGGATATGTGCATATAGAGGAAATTTAGCCCCTGACAAAATTCCACCACAACTGCTCTATAAGAATACTATTAATATAAATAACGACCAATTTATTTATGAACAAAGTATGAAGCAATTACAGCCCTCCAAATAGCGTCCTCGAAGAGGCCGAGAACAATTCCGCTATTTGAAGGTTTCCGCTATTTGGAAGTGTGCTCTGCAGCAATGATTTTCTACCTTTTTACTGTGAATCATTCATTTTTCACAACAGATTCCCTTATTATTTACCACTTTGCATATTTTTCAACATATTCAACCACAATTTTTCATAAACCCAGAAAATTATTCAGCTGTGTGGCGTCTCTGTCTCCTATGGTTTTGGCATGTAGCAGTTTGCAGGAGAGACCCGTTTCTTCAATGTTGAACACATCATTAGTCTCCGATGCAATAGTAATCGTAATTATCAATGTTATACGAAGGTGTAAATTCCTGCATGAGTTTTCTGGGGTTCTAGGCGCCTAGTCTGTCTGTACCTAATAATATGCCTGTGCATATGTCTATAGCCGGACTAATAAATAGGGCTGTCAAAAGGTAATAAAGTTACTTCTTCATCTAAAGGTCAGGTTTTCTTAAGCTACCTAAAACTATATAAAAAGTTGTGTACGATAATTATTAAAAATGTTATAAGGTTACAAATAGTTACTTTTCATCGTTAGGTTATTTTTTGGCTTTTAGGTTACTTTTTATCGTCAGGTTACCTTTTGTTATTTTTCTATTTATTAGGTTACTTTACCATGGAGTTTGGTAACTTTTTGCAGATAAGAGGCGCAAAAGCGGTATAAATCAGGATAAAATAGGAATAGAGATGGAATATCAAGTCTGAAGATAAAGAAATGTCAAAAATTATGCTGTTAGGATTTAGCAATTAATATTCACCTTAATATATGTGCTACTCGATATTGGTACGTTTTTGGGTACGCAGTATAGCGTCATTCCATTTTAGGAAATATCCACGAACCGGAGGGTGTCGTGAGATGTTTGGAGTGTGAAATAGTACGATGTGTGAGCTCTCTATACCAGATACTGCGCAACAATACTTGACAGTACGTATTTACTTGAATAAGAAGTAGCATGTGGTTTTCAGAACGTGAGATAGCACCACTTTCCCACGTTTGAGCTCAAGTGATGAAACAGTGTCCCTTATAAGACTGTGTATGCAGTGCTTACATGAGAACGGAGGCATTCACAATAACAGTGTTTACGCTCACACCAATATAAAATCTGTAGCACGTGCTTATTTGATAGGGTCGGCTCAAAATTCTCAATGAAACAACATAAAGTTACCAAAACGGAGAGAAGGTGGAAAAGAGGGACTGGTGTGTTTTCTTCTTTCAGAACTGTAAAAAGAAATAGACCTTTTTGAGGGATCATATGTTATTTTTAGGTTACCTTTTCTCGAAAATAAAGTTACTATTTCTTATTTTTAGGTTACTTTTTGACAGTCCTATTCATTATACAGTGTCATATTGTCAGTATACGGTGTCACAGCATGTTGTAGTGTTCATTACAGTGTCACTGCATGCTATCTATGTTAAAAACCATATATGGCGTGTATTTGTATATCATAAGTTTCGTATTGTTTGATTGTTATTTTTACATAATTTTGCATACCATGTTCGATAGGCAGCTTGTGCTCTTTGTGCCCGGCCACACATTACACAGTGTATTGTTATCAGGTGTGTCTTAAACTGTCTGTGACCAAATACATATGATGATGATGATTTATTATTAAGGCTATAAAAAAATTACCTAAAAATAGTTAAATTATTTTCAGGAAAAAGTAACGTAAAATATCCTTGTGCTCCTTCGCAAAGGCTCAATTCTTGTTAATACCCACAAAACTCTTTTTCCCCTCTTAAGTTTTGGTGACATTTCTACAACAAAACACCAAATAGCATCCCAGTGCAGACGAAAGACAATGAGCTGCATAATTATTTCATATGACAGTGAGGTGAACTCTGTCGAGTTGTCACGTGATTCAGATTGTTTCTTTCCTAAAATAGTAACCTAAAAGCAAGAAAAGTAACCTAACGATGAAAAAGTACATTTTGGTAACCTAATAATTTTACCAAGTATCAAACACAACTTTTTCATGCAGATTTAGGTAGCTTATACGAGTGACCTTTGGATGAAAAAGTAACTTTTGACAGCCCTAATTATTACGAGTGTTGGATTTACACAGTGGTCTTGAACACTGTGACCAACTGTAGTGTGTAGACTTAACAATATGCCGCACTTAGTCGAGTGCATTATATTTGCGGTCGAAACGATATCATGCAAGTGATCACTGGAAAACACAAAGTATATTGGCAAGAAATAGACCCACACACACACACACACAAATACACATACAACTCCGGAATGAAATGTTGAGATAGCAAAAAATACACCACACACACCACCCCCGAAACCCTTCCAAATCGAGTAATATGGCCGAATTAAACACACAAAAATAATGCCACCGAAAAAAATCCCCGACAAACCAGCCGTTTCACGAGAGAAAAACACATACAAAAACACCACACCAGCAAACCCCTATATACATACAAACCGCCAAGTTACACCGCCATCTATAAACCGAATCCCTCGCCGAAAACCACCAGCGCCATCTATACTTGAAACATCCTAGTTTGTACATTCTTCATGCATTGTTTACGCGGGGCGACGCAATTCAATCGCGTTTGGAGCGTTTCTTATGGCCGGCCGTTGTCGTCGGCGTGGCCATTTTGTCGGAGCGAGGAGCGTGCAACAGACGACACGCCGACAACAGCAACAGCAGCGCAGTCAACACGTAGCTCGTCACACACACCACACACACATCGTGCAGAATGTAGACCAGAATATAGGCCAAGTAACAGCTGCCGGCTAAAGCGCCGACCGATAGCAGGAGTTGAACCCGCAACCACAGCGAACGAACGCTACTCACGGCTGGCGGGCCAACGATAACACAACATATCACACACACACACACACACACGTGCTATCACCATTTCATATTGTATATTAATTGCATTAATAATATCACACACACACACATATATATAAATATAAATTAAGTCAGCACAAACCATCGTAACTACACTGTAATATCACTTGACTAGACGCAAAATCCATACACAGAGAGTGTGTGAGAGAGTGTGTGTGGGAGAGTGTGTGTGTGTGGGAGAGTGTGTGTGTATAATTGCCGAGTGACGTACAGAGTAGAGTGGAGATGGTGAAAAATGCAGCTCCGTACAGTCCGTTAGGCAGATTAAGCGGATGTTCTGCACCCAGCAATGATGCGACTATACCAAACCCACTGCCATATCTGATAACACACACACACACACACACACACACACACAGACATATACCCACACATACACCTACACACACACAGACATACATATATACACATACACAGGCATACACATACACACGACATTTACACACAGACATATATACACACACACAGAGACAAACACACACATAGACATATATACACACAGACATATACATATGTACACACACATAACATTACATTAATATATTTATATAGCGCCCTACACCTAGAGGGTCTCTAAGGCGCTGCACACACACACACAAGCAAAGGACATACACATTCACAATCACACACACCAGCACACACACACACACACACGCACACACATACCTATTGAGGATGACAGCATATCAGACAGACAGCACTGAAGACAACACAGCAGATAATCAGGGACATACACTCATATAGGCGAGAAACATCATAAAATAGACACACAGATATAAATAACACAACTCAACACCACAGACACACATAGACATAGATTCAGATCAACATACAGAGAACACAACACAACAGTCACAACAAACAAACAAGTAGCAGAAAACACAGCAATACACAGACAGAACATAGAATGGGAAAACAAACATACACAAGAGCAGGAAACACACATACACACGCGCGCACAGAAAGATATATAGAGAAGGGAGGGACAAGAACACTCTCATACACTCACACACGCACGCACATAAACACAATAGATAACCACATAAACGCACAAAATAAACAATACATTCACGTTTAGAGACAGCATATTGAAACTACAGATAACACATTTAGACAACACATCAGTCATACAAGGACATAAGCTCACATTGACAACACACAAAACAATAGACACAATAATGCAAACAAAACTAAACGCAACACACACAGACAAACATTCAAACAGACAGAAAGAGAACACAACAAAACAGACACACAAACACAGATAGCGGAACTCAGAGAACAACACACAGACAGAACATACAATGGGAAGACATACATAAACAAGATAGAGATACATAGATGCACACACAAACAATTAAATAATAGAGCTAGTAGACAAGAAGAGGAAACTATCAGACCTTATAATCACTACTAATATACGTATTATTATTAAGACAGTAAAAAGACTTACTTAGGAACAAATTTTTAGTATGTTTTTTGAAAAGAGATAGAGATTTGATTGAGCGTATTGAGGGAGATAGCCTATTGTAGATACGAGGTCCTAAGATAGATAAACAACGATTGTAGTGAGAATGCCTAGAAGTAAAGGAAGGTTCAACTAGTAGAAAAGGATCGTTAGAAGACCTAAGAGAAAGAGATGGGGTTTTATAAGACAGAAGGTCAAATATGTACGCAGGCTTACGAAGATGAAGAGCTGAATGAATAATTAAACAAATACGATACTCAACAAGAGCTTTAATGGGAAGTAACCTAAGTTTTTGTAAAGAAGAAGAGACATGAGAACCCGAAGGAAGATTAAATATCATACGACAGGCCTTATTAATAATAGATTGAAGTTTCCTAAGCTGGCGGTGGTTGAGAGATAGTAGAAGAGAACAGCAGTACTGAATTTTACTAAAGATGAATGAGTTGGCTAACTTAAAGGCAGCATAGATTGTTATATATCTACGAATGGAATAGATACGCCTAAGTTGATAGTTACAGCACCTGATAATGTCAGATATGTGTGGATCAAAAGAAAGATAGTTATCGAGAATGATACCAAGACTACGTACAGAGCAGGATAGAGGTATACTAAGAGAAGTAGTACTATTAGAAGATGGAAAGAGAATATACTTAGTCTTATCAGGATTAAGTTTGAGATGACGAGTGAACGCCCATCTTTCTATATCAGATAAGATGGTACTGACTGAAGAGTGAGAAATAGACTCAGACGAGAGAAGGACGGACGGACATACACACAGACATATACACACAGACATATACACACAGATATGTACACACACACAGAGAGAGAGAGAGAAACAAACATACAAATGGACAGACAAACAGACAGAAATATTGACAGACACACACACACATACATACAGACAGACAGACAGACAGACATACTTGGAGGAGAAGACGCGCGTGCAGCTGATTTGCCGGTTGATATTGCAGAGCGGGGAGTACTTGGCGTCGGCACGTGACATTTGCTCAACATGCACGGCGTAGAGCGACAGCAACAAGCCGAGCTGAGCAACGAGCACGCTCAGCAGCTGAGCACAGCCTTGTGAGCAACAGCCGGCCATGTTGAGCAAGTGTGAGCACCAGTGAGCAAGTGTGAGCACTTGTGAGCAAACGACTGGAAAACAGCCGAATGAACAAAGAATCAGACGAAATTTCGTGATATTCAAGTATTGATACAGGAGAAATATCAAACATACATTGACAACGCGAGCAGAGGATAATACGATAATTAAACGCGCATTAAATCAAGGAGACGGGCAGGAAGAGAAGGATACATGCAAGAACGTAGAAGAGCGCAGTGTTAGAACATCAACAACAAGCGAACATATTGCATGCACGCATTCACAGGCTTCACAGACAAATGCAACTATATGAACGACGCAATTGCAGAATCAATCAAACAACTACATAGAAGGAACAAGAAAGAGGGGGTGGAGGGAGGCGAGAGGAGGCAGGGAGAGGAAAATGAGCGATAAGACAACGAGATGATGTGAGAGGGCAGAGATTTGTTAAGATGTGGACCGAAAAAGGAGGAAGATTTGGAAGACAACAAGGAATTCTGTGGTGTGATCGTGTGCAGTGAGAGAGAGTGTGTGTGTGAAAGATTGTGTGTGCGTGAACGTGTTAGTGTGTCTATATGTGATCGTGTATGGTTGAATTGTATATTGCGTGCGAGAGTGTGTGAGCGAGTGTGTATAGCTGTGTCGGTGTGTGTGTATGTGTTTGTAGAGTATGCTTGCCCCGCGGCGGCGAGCGATTGACCGGCTCGCCGCTGATTGGCTGTTGCGGCGGGTGAGGACTGTGTGCGCGTATGTGTGTGTCCGTGTGTGCTCCCGTGTGACACGGTGTGAGCGTGGAGTCGTGTTTGTGGTGCGATCGGAGTGTGACGTCCTGTAGGCGCGCGTGGGGCTGTGATGCCCACGCGCGCCTGTCTGTAATATATTTGAGTTTCTGGTTTTGCTACAAATTCATTTGAAGCGCAGGAGAGGCTGAGGTGATAGGATATCGAGGAGAATTATGCAGGTTTAGTGAGATAGTGTGGCAGTTTAAAGATTATGGAGCAGATTAAGGAGTGGATGGTAGATTTGACAGGAAGTCAGCGGAATTTGAAAACAAAACGAGAAGTAGGGCCGCAGAAGAAAGGATATCATGGCTGGAGAATTTCCAAGAATATTTCGGACTCAATTTGAGATTACAATTTATAGACTTAGATCAGCGCTGAAATTATACTAAAATTCCATTGAATTAGTTATATGATTCAATTATCTAGCATCGAGCAGAAAGTAGAAGATAAAACTTGACAGCAAAGCAGAAAAAATTGAGCAAAACCAAATGAGACAATGATTTCATCTAATTATATTGATGGAATTAAAATATTCGTTAATTCGTTTATTGGGCTGTCTAAAATATAAAATCCTGGTGCGAAAAAATTGCGAATAATTGTTAAAGTCACGCTGCCTTTGCAGAACCAAGAACAATAGTTTAAAAAAAAATATTTTAAAGCCAAACTAGAGCGGACCAACTGCGAAAAAAATTCGATCGAAATAATTCCGCTTAGTTTTCATCCAACAATACAACACACACTGAACTTAATTGAGACCGTAACGTAACGAATATTAAACGGAACTAGATTTGAACCTCTGACCTCTGAATCAATAGAACCAAATAACCAAACCAGTAGAAAACACTTAATATAATACATACTAAACATTCCACACAAAAACATACCATCAATATCAAAAGATACAATATGCCAAAAAATATATAAATCATGATTAAACAAACAAACTGAATAAACAAACTCATATGATTGCATATTGAGACAACACGACCTAAAAAACGAAAACTGAGATAAAGAATATTAAAAACCCGTCCCAATCCACATTGTAAGAGAAAATACATAGAATTATTTCAACAAAACCAATTCACAGCAATAACGGATGCACACAACTAACATGCAAACCGACAACCGACAAATGAACGACATACACGAAGGTTCGATCTGATTTCACTTTGAAAATGATTAAACCCTCATTTTGCTCCAATTAATTCAAATTATAATTTCGTTTAAATATATATGATTTTGCCAATGAGCATGTAGTTGATTATCAAAACATTCATCTATGTTACATATTTTGTTTGTTTTTGAATTAGCAACTGTAGCGATGACGTATTCTCACGTGGACCAATGTAAATTTTTTATTTTAAATTTGTCAAATGCTTCCTGGCCATTTGTAGTCCTAATAGAAATACTTATTTCAAGCATACAATATTTTCGCTTAATATGCAAGCAGACAATAAAAAAATTCGATCCAAACCAAACGCTCATTCTTATCCTAATTTGTAGACAGGAATATGTTCATTGTAATTGTTCATGTAGGTATTGAAGTTATAAAACCGAAAAACAGCGAAAAAATTGAGGAAATTAAAAAAATACATAAAATTATTCAACAAGCAAAATAGTCAAGCAACGTAGAGCTGGCTATATTTTTCTGTCTCCAAATTTACCAGTTATTATATTATACGCAAATTCTTCCTATCTGCGGGATTTATTTTGGACTTCTGTTAAATTTAACATGCTTAATGAATTTTAGCCCAGAGTCGAGTTGTCAGCTGCAAGTATAATATTTAGAATTCTTGTTACCACTGTTTGAGTGTTAACTTTTGACAAAAAAATTTAGTAAACATTATTATAAATATTATCGTGAAAATCATTATACATCATATTATAAAAATCATTGCAAATATTATTGTGAAAAGTATTGTAAATATTATTGGGACAAATATTGTAAATATTGTTGTGAAAATCATTTTAAATATTGTTGTGAAAATTATTTTAAATATTGTTGTGAAAATTATTGTAAATATTATTGTGAAAATGCCCAAATCGTCCGATAACTTAACATGCAATTTGTAGATACTCCATAAATTTATTATTAGCTCTAGCGACTATCATGTCGTTTCAGTGGTGTCGTGTCAGTGATGTCGTGTCAGTGGTGTCGTGTCAGTGATGTCGTGTCAGTGATGTCGTGTCAGTGGTGTCGTGTCAGTGTTGTCGTGTCAGTGGTGTCGTGTCAGTGATGTAGTGTCAGTGATGTCGTGTCAGTGATGTCGTGTCAGTGGTGTTGTGTCAGTGATGTCGTGTCAGTGGTGTTGTGTCAGTGATGTCGTGTCAGTGGTGTCGTGTCAGTGATGTAGTGTCAGTGATATCGTGTCAGTGATGCCGTGTCAGTGATGTAGTGTCAGTGGTGTTGTGTCAGTGATGTCATGTCAGTGATGGTGTGTCAGTGATGTAGTGTCAGTGGTGTTTTGTCAGTGATGTCATGTCAGTGATGGTGTGTCAGTGATGTTGTGTCAGTAATGTTGTGTCAGTGGTGTCGTGTCAGTGGTGTCGTGTCAGTGGTGGAGTGTCAGTGGTGTCGTTTCAGTGGTGGAGTGTCAGTGATGTCGTGTCAGTGATGTCGTGTCAGTGGTGTCGTGTCAGTGATGTCGTGTCAGTGGTGTCGTGTCAGTGGTGTCGTGTCAGTGGTGTCGTGTCAGTGGTGTCGTGTCAGTGGTGGAGTGTCAGTGGTGTCGTTTCAGTGGTGTCGTGTCAGTGATGTCGTGCCAGTGGTGTTATGTCAGTGGTGTAGTGTCAGTGGTGTTGTGTCAGTGGTGTAGTGTCAGTATTGTCGTATCAGTGGTGTCGTGTCAGTGATGTCGTGTCAATGTTGTCGTGTCAGTGATGTAGTGTCAGTGGTGTCGTGTTAGTGATGTTGTGTCAGTGGTGTTATGTCAGTGGTGTAGTGTCAGTGAATTCGTGTCAGTGTTGTCGTGTCAATGATGTCGTGTCAGTGGTGTCGTGTCAGTGGTGTCGTTTCAGTGATGTAGTGTCAGTGATGTGGTGTCAGTGGTGTTATGTCAGTGATGAATGAGTTCAAAAAGTCACCCATTTGTCACAGATTCACACCACATTCCTGAGTATCATCGCTAACTGGCTAACGTGTCAGTGTGTGTGTGTGTGTGTGTGTATGTGTGTGTATGTGTGTGTTTGTGTGTGTGTGTGTGTGTGTGTGTGTGTGTGTCTAAAGGCCTCCACAACTATACTTACGCACTACTGCACAATACACACTTGGCCACACATACTCACACACATACACACACACACACATACACACACATACACACACACTGACATAATGCATTTGGCAAGCTTTTCAGCAGAAATTCTGCTTGCTCGAATATTCATTTCTGCTCTGACTTTTTGGCCGACTAAGCATGTGTGTGTGTGTGTATGTGTGTGTGTATATGTGTGTGTGTGTGTAGGTACGTATGTGCGTGTGTGTGTGTGTGTTCTCCCCATCGACCACACTCACAATCTCAAAGGAATCTTATCCTTTTGGCGCATGTTCTGTTCTTTGTGTCCTGCTCCTTGTATGCCCGTCTGTCTGTATGTTTGTATGTCTGTCTGTCTGTATGTGCGTGTGTTTTTTGGCTGAATGCAAAATCTCTCTGCTCGCTTGACCCGAATTCTCTGTGCAGAGTGCTCTCAGAGATTTGACGTCATCAAATGATGACCACTGCAACTCTGGTGGAAATTTTCCTCAGGCATCAGGCTTCAGCAATATTCCCTCCTATACATAATCTACAGCAGAGGTTCTTTACCTTTTGATAGTTCCATACCCCCAATTTATTGTCGAATAAGGTCCCATACCCCCGACTTATTTGACTGTTCAAATAATAATCACCAATCGTTATATTTGCCAGTATGTCTTCCAGATTGACGAGTATTTCAATCGCTTGAATTTACTGTACTAAATAGGCATTACTAGGTAATAACATCATCATTGATAATTTTATTATTGATAAACAGTTGATAATTTATACCAGTGCCCAGAAATATATTTTCATACCCCCGGTCTTTTGTTCCCATATCCCTTGGGGATACCACGGTTGAGAACACCTGATCAATCAGAATCAATCTAGCTATGTGGAACACAAATTTACACTTTATTTTTAAACCAAAAGCAGACATATATATAAGTTTTTCCAAATTTACAAAACATTTATTTTAATATTTGCGATAAATAGGCAAAAAGCCTGCCCACCGTTTGAAAAATAATTGTTAATAAAAAATGTACAAATTTTAATAAAATTCTAGCAATTTCGGTCTTTCCTTTAGTGAACATATATTCCTCGCACAGCTCAGCTCAAGTCAACAAGCTTGTTTGCAAAAAACACGTCAAAAATCAATCATTAATATCTGCTCTTCATCAATATACAACTCATCCGCCTTTTTCACCGATCATTATATATTTGAGTATTTGATATCTACTTGGTCCATCACATCGTACCTGGTGATATTCTCATCAATACTCCACCATGTAATGGCGAATGTTTAAACATAACACACACGCTGATACGCTAAAAAATCACTGACTACTAATGAAACCAAATTCTATTTGTGTATCACAATGACTATTGATCTTAATGACCCTCGAAAATGAACAAACAAATGTACGAAAATATCTCCACTCTGCGCTCAACTCAAATTCGTTGCTAGCAACAGGATGCTGCTTGAGATAGCAACAGTGGCGATGCATTTAGTTGCATTCAATAATGAACACCTCAGAAGGGCTAGAAGCCAGACACTATTATCAAGCGGAATTTCCGCTCAACCGCCGCTTGAACCTGTGTGTCTGTGTGTATGTGTGTGTGTGTGTGTGTGTGTGTGTGTGTGTGTGTGTGTGTGTGTGTGTGTGTGTGTGTGTGTGTGTGTGTGTGTATGTGTGTGTGTGTGTGTGACGTGCACAGGAGAGCATTTACCCTTATATGGCGATGATGGGAAGATGACGTATTTTCAGCAGATATAATTCTAGGGGTCGCTTCCGCCACTACTGACACCACACCACTGACACTCCACCACTGACACTACACCACTGACACGACACCACTGACACGACACCACTGATACGACACCACTGACACTCCACCACTGACACGACACCACTGACACTACACCACTGACACAACACCACTGACACGACATCACTGACACGATACCACTGACAGGACACCACTGACACGACAACACTGACACGACACCACTGACACGACACCACTGACACGACATCACTGACACGACACCACTGACACTCCACCACTGACACTCCACCACTGACACTCCACCACTGACACTCCACCACTGACGCGACACCACTGACACGACACCACTGACACGACACCACTGACACGACACCACTGACACTACATCACTGACACGATACCACTGACACTCCACCACTGACACTCCACCACTGACACTCCACCACTGACAGGACACCACTGACACGACACCACTGACAGGACACCACTGACACGACATCACTGACAGAACACCACTGACACAACACCACTGACACGACACCACTGACACAACACCACTGACACTCTACCACTGACACGACATCACTGACACGACACCACTGACACGACATCACTGAAACGACACCACTGACATGACACCACTGACACGACATCACTGACACGACACCACTGACACGAAACCACTGACACGACACCACTGACATGACACCACTGACATAACACCAATGACACAACACCACTGACACGGCACCACTGACACGACACCACTGACACGACACCATTGACACGACACCACTGACACGACACCACTGACACGACACCACTGACACGACACCACTGACACGACACCACTGACACAACATCACTGACACAACACCACTGACACGACACCACTGACATGACACCACTGGCACGACACCACTGACACGACACCACTGACACGACACCACTGACACGACACCACTGACAGGACACCACTGACACGACACCACTGACACGACACTACTGACACAACACCACTGACACTCCACCACTGACACGACACCATTGACACGACACCAATGACACGACACCACTGACACGACACCACTGACACGACACCACTGACACGACACCACTGACACAACATCACTGACACAACACCACTGACACGACACCACTGACATGACACCACTGACACGACACCACTGACACGACACCACTGACACGACACCACTGACACGACACCACTGACACGACACCACTGACACGACACCACTGACACGACACTACTGACACAACACCACTGACACTCCACCACTGACACGACACCATTGACACGACACCAATGACACGACACCACTGACACGACACCACTGACACGACACCACTGACACGACACCACTGACACAACATCACTGACACAACACCACTGACACGACACCACTGACATGACACCACTGGCACGACACCACTGACACGACACCACTGACACGACACCACTGACACGACACCACTGACAGGACACCACTGACACGACACCACTGACACGACACTACTGACACAACACCACTGACACTCCACCACTGACACTCCACCACTGACACTCCACCACTGACACGACACCACTGACACGACACCACTGACACAACATCACTGACATGACACCACTGACACAACATCACTGACACGACACCACTGACATGACACCACTGACACTACACCACTGACACGACATCACTGACACGACACCACTGACACGACATCACTGACACGACACCACTGACAGGACACCACTGACATGACACCATAGCCGTTGACTGGTACAATTACTAGCGCATGCTTTTGAGTGCAGACTTTGAGATTTCACGCTTGTCCGTGACGTCACAGGAAACTATCAATATCTGCTGTGTGTGTGTGTGTGTATGTGTGTGTGTGTGTGTGTGTGTGTGTGTGAGTGTGTGTGTATGTGTGTGTGTATGTGTGTGTGTGTGTGTGTGTGTGTGTGTGTCGGTGAGCAGAAATTGTGTCTGCTCGCGAGCCGAGCTAATGACGCGAGTAATTCGCCTTCGCTAAACAGGCCCACACACACACACACACACACACAGACACACACACACACACACACACACACAATGGCATGCAGACTGACTCCAACATACACACGAACAGAGGTATATATGTATGATGTAGTGGCGTATCGAGAAACTTTTTCGTCGCGAGCAAATAGGTGTTGAAAAAGTGAATCATATGTGTGTCTTATATAGTGATGCAAAAAACCGTTTTTTTCGTTTTTTGAACCAAATTAATTAGTTTTTTATTAGTATATATAATAGTATATTTTATATTAGTATATATAGTATAACCTGTTTTTAGAACTGTTTTTTATGATGGTTTCTTTGATGTAGTAATCTGTGTTAAAATACCTTTTTGTACATTAAACATATTTCTTCAGTCGTTTTTTTCCTACACGAAAATATAACCCGTTTTTCTGGTCAGGATTGCCACTCTGAATAATGCGACCCGCTTTTATTCGTAGTCTCATTAGGACACTAAGTTTGTGTGTATATTTGTAGTATTTGTGTAAATATTTGCAGTGTTTGCACTTTTATATTTACAAATAATTGATCTGCTGAAAGAAATGATGAAACTTATTATAATCAACGTAGTTCATTTCTGATAGGAAAAAGGTAATATGTAAAAAATAACAAAAAAGTATGCCACCTGTTGTTATTTTTAAAACAGTTTCAGATCTTAGCATAAAAACGGTTCTCAAACCCTACTTTCTTACACAATGATTAACTCAATAATTGAATGCAAAAATGTACTGTACATAGAAGTGCCGCACAGTACCGTGCAAACAATGATATTAGGGCTTTCAGACACATTATAACAATTATATTTTGCGTATTTGATGAAAATTCAATTTGATAGGGTCACTAATAGCATGAATAACTCATGTGTTGATAAAAAATAATTCATTTAACATCCCAAATATATCATTTCCATAATTTGATTTCTTTGCATGACTCTTAAAAAAACGTGTTTTTTTCCGAGGTGATTTTTGGCAAAAAAACGTTTTTTTGAGGTCGCATCTCTAGTCTTATAGTCCTAATGTGTGAGTCCTTTATGAATACAATTCATGTTGAACCAAAGAAAGGGGAATAGTCATCTCCTTAGGACTCCACCTGGCTCCGAACCCAGTTATAACGGCTATGATAAAAATTATTAATCTTAAATGAGTTATAATTATCGGTGAATAATAATTACGACATCATTTTTGGCAAACACCTCCCCCCTAGCGCTGGTATATGATGCAGTCAGATTAATTGTCTTCACTGTGGCGCCCGTTAAGCAATGTTAGGGAATGTTCTCCTATTGAAAGTAAACGAGCTCATAACATCTCGATCACATAAAAGTCATCTCAGATTCCCTCAGGCTAATTACCTCAGGCTAATTACCCTCGGAGCTTCGCATCCTGCCCGTCATTAGGCGCTAATATTCCATCTTGTTAGTGTGTGTGTGTGTGTGTATATATGTGTGTGTGTGTGTGTGTGTGTGTGTGTGTGTGTGTGTGTGTGTGTGTGTGTGGGTGTGTGTGTGTGTGTGTGTGTGTTTATAAGTGTGTCTTATAGGAGCGTGCGTGTACCTCTCAAGATCCGTTCAACACAAAAACAAGAGGAATTTAATATGTATGTGTGTGTGTGTGTGCGTATGTATGTGTGTGCGCGTGAGTGTGCCTGTGTGTGTGTGTGTGCCTGTGTGTGTGTGTGTGTGTGCCTGTGTGTGTGTGTGTGTGTGCCTGTGTGTGTATGAATGTGTGTGTGTGTCTTTTTGTTGGATAACAAAGCGTTGATTAATTCCCGGGTTGTGTTCGGCTATGGAAATGGCCAATTTGATGGCTAGCTGCCTGGTGACGAAGACTTTCCCGCGCAAATTCGACTCCGTTCTCTGAGCGACCTTGACAGCAGTGACGGCATGCCACCAAGCGCCAATCTAGAATTGTATCTAGGGGGGCCGATACCCCTTCTATTTCAAGATGCAGCTATCTGTCTATTGATGTATATATAATCCCAGTGGTAATCTATGGCAGTAACTACTTAGATATGAGCATATATAAGCAGATATATTATATGTAAGCACCTGAATCTGCTCCACCGGGCACCCCCGGGAAAATGTCTGAGTCCGCCACTGCGCCTAGCCCAATCTAGACTGCACCTGGTCGATCAACGTGCCCAGGTGGCAAAAACACTGCTCCACCCCGTACAGCACTGGCCCGACTCAGGAAGGTCGGAAATTAGCCGCTAAATTTCTGCTTCGAATACTTGTTCTACTCGCGGGACAGTGCACAAGCAGAGAGGGAAGAGTGTGTGAGTGAGATGCTCCCATACTCTTCATTGGCGCTGTCGCAAAGCGAAACTGATCTGAGCAGAAATAATAGCAACCGTCACTATGACAAGAATTCCAATATCAGCCTAAATTAGCAAACGTTCTTGAAGTACAAATGTTTAATAAATCCAAGATTAGGGACAATTTTGCTGATAACAGCTCAAAGTGGACATATTCGACACTGTTCAAAGGCTGGAAACATGGAAGCATAAAGTGCAGATTAGCACAAGGTAATTATTATATTGGAAATATTCCTGGGAGATACAGAGTTCATGCAATTATTTTCAACACAACACAGCCCATACAGTGTCGGCCTTTGATAATTAGAGGCCGTAGTTAAAGCAAGTTTGGCGGTCCCAGATTAAATGGAAAATTGATTAATGAATATCGAAAAAATTAAGCGCAATTTGTTCAAACTGCTGGTGAATAGATCAAGATTAATTGAGAATTGAAGTGTATACTGAACTATCCGTGATTTGAAGACAGATAAGTGTCGGATATATTGTGAGTAATATAGGAGGCTTGACAATATTGTTTTCGATAGATGTTATTGTCAGGCTGGTCGAGGAAGGTTGAGTCATTGTCGGTCTCAAATTATTTCTGGCAGTAACCTAACCCAGCCTGTAACTAGACTTGTCAAAAAGTAACCTAATATCAGAAAAAGTAACTTTATTTTCGAGAAAAAGTAAACTAAAAATATTAACCTAAACATCTTTTATCCTCTCTTTCATTTTTTTGTCCAATTTGGCGTTATTTTGACAACAATCCACCCAAAATTGACCTAAAGGTGATCTATCATAAAAAGTAAAATTAATTAGTTCAGTGAGGTTTTGTGAGGCATCTCTATCAAGTAAGCACGTGTTACAGCTTGTATTTCCCTGTGCCAGAATGTATGTTTGTGTGAGTGTAAACACTGCATGTGTGAACGATGAGTTCCAACGTGGGATAATGGCGCTATCTCACGTTCTGAAAATCACGTGCTAATTCCTGTTCAAGTAAATACGTACTGTCAAGTGATACAGTGCAGTGCCTGGTCTAGAGAGTTCACACGTCATACTATACCATGCTCCAAACATCTCACGACACCCTCCGGCTCGTGGACATCTCCTAAAATTGAACGACACTATCCTGCGATACTAAGCATGTGACATGGCTATTAGTACAGATAATAAAGTGAAGAACAAGTGATAAATTTTGCAGCCAAATTTTGATATTTCTTGAACTTCCGACCTCATTTTCACCTCTTTTCAAATTATTTGTTAATTTATAACTTTTTGTGCATTTTATCTGCAAAAGGTTATCAAATCCCGTAATCAAGTGATCTGATAACATTATTATTATTAATTACAGGCAAATCCAGTAGCATGGGAAGAGTGCAAGCACTATTACCACCCTAAGGTGGCCCCATGTACCGGAAGCGCCCAAAACAGGAAAAATAACAAAAAATATCCTAACCAACAAAAAGTAAAAGGTTATAACTTATAACTTTCTTAATAATTATTGTACACAAATCTATATGCACTGTTAAGTATCTTATGAAAAAGTGACCCTTTGGTGAAAAATAACTTGATTAATTTTTGACAGTCCTACCTATAGCCTAACCTATCCTGAAACCTAACCTAGCCTGTAACCTAACCTGTAAGCTAACCTGTAAGCTAACCTAAGCTAACTGGTCGCAATAGTAATCGGAATTGTCAATGTTATTAGAGAGGATATATTCGTGCATGATTCTCGTGCGAGAGCTCCACCAAGCTGAGGTCCTAGACGACCACCTAGTTTGCATATGTATAAGACCGACAATGACCCATACCTCAGTTATATAAGAGTATGCTGCATACACACACACACACACCCATACACACAGACATATATACAGTGGAGTGGGTACGTTTGTGTGCGAAAGCACGCGTGTGTGTATGCTTGTGTGTGAGAGTGTGTGTGTGTGTGTACGTTTGAGTGTGTACGTGTGAGTGTGTGAGTGTGTGAGTGTGTGAGTGTGTGAGTGTGTACGTTCGCATTATATTCTGATGAACGATCGGATGTTAATTGGAAACAATTGTTTTCACAACACCACTGACACTCCACCACTGACACTACATCACTGACACTACATCATTGACACAACACCACTGACATGACATCACTGACACTACATCACTGACACAACACCACTGACATGACATCACTGACACTACATCACTGACACAACATCACTGACACTCCATCACTGACACGACATCACTGACACGACATCACTGACACTACACCACTGACACTACACCACTGACACAACACCACTGACACGACACCAATGACACGACCTCACTGACACAACACCACTGACACGACATCACTGACACGACATCACTGACACGAAACCAATGACACGACACCACTGACACGACATCACTGACAGATCATCACTGACACACCACCACTAGGGTTGCCACTAACATGGTGAAATTATTGAATTTAGCGAGATGATGGGGAGGGTGTGTGATGATTAATGATGGTATCAGGTGAGAGGGCAGTCAATTATGACCTGGTTTTGCCCGGGGGCAATGCCGTGCAGCTGTGGAACGTGGTGTAATCAGACTGGTGGCGAAAATGCTGCACAAGACAAATTGTCATCGTAAATTATTTGTATATTATTAAATACATATTTTTAACATATTATTAACATATAAATATTATTAACATATTATTAACATATAAATATTATTAACATATTATTAACATATTATTAACATATAAATATTATTAACATATTATTAACATATAAATATTATTAACATATTATTAACATATAAATATTATTAACATATTATTAACATATAAATATTATTAACATATTATCAACATATTATTAACAAATTATTAACATATAAATAGTATTAACATATTATTTATTATATAATCATTAACATATTATTAACATAATATTTATTATATAATTATTAACAAATTATTAACAGAAGACAAATTATTATCGCTTTTTGGTCGATTTTGAAGTTAGTGAGAAGATAATTACTCTAAGCATTGATTATATTTAATACTAAATGTGACAATGTATTTTATTATTGTTTGTATATATTTACCTTTATTCAGCTTGACAATATATCCATCTTTATCTTAGTATCAATTATGTGACAATTGATTAAATTTCAGTCTATTAAATTCATTTGATTAAATAAATTGATGAAACTTCAAACTTCTTGAGTGAAATTTAAAAGTGAAGCGGTCACGTGTATCACTCAGATGTTTTTAGTTTATGCTTGGAAAAAGCATAATAAGAGATAAGAGATAAGAAATTGATTAAGCAAATCATGTTTTATTTTAGGGTTTATTTCTCCCTCGCTAAGCAACTGATAATCGCCTCAATAATATGCTCAATCTCAAGTGATATTTTCAGTGATCCTCTTTTGTACAAATACCACACACGTGTTGTGTGATATCTGCTAAAACAAGCATAATATTCCCTTGCGATCATTTTAGATGCAAGTTTTCAAGCCCCCACGAAAGTTTAGTAGAAAAACTACGAAACAAAATAAGACCATACTTAACGTTCGTGAATCAAGCAGCAAAAAAACCGTTAATTTCTGCTCAGAACGCTGAGCAGAAATGTATAAGAAGTCACAAACCACATGCACACACACGCATACATACACTCACTTGTATCGGGTCACACATGCAGACACGCATACAAACACAGCGAGCAAATTGTACTATATGTGTGTATCGTCTATGTGTGTATTAGGTACAGCTTTGATGGTTTGTGTCGTCTGTCTGTCTGTTTGTCTGCCTAGTTAATTTAGTTTATTTTAAAGGACACACGTCTACCTAACAGAAGTTGAACTGTGTTTTATATTTTTTGTGATAGGCCTGTGGGAAGTAGGTATATATTGGTGTGTCTTTTTATATAATGTTTAGTGTTGTCTGGTAGTGTGTTTGATTCTAGAAGTGTGTTCATGCTTATTGCGCATATGTATCTATTTCCTAGGCTCCGCCTCAAGATGCTCGCTTCCTTGTGACAGTGTGGACACTCCATGAGAGCGTGGGCCACTGTTTAACTCTCATTCGGACAGTGGGGGCACCTGGCACTGGGAGACATTCCAAGCAGAGCCAGATGCTCATTCAGAGCCTTTGCTCATTCAGACGTGTGTGCTCGGTGACGAGTCTGGAATACGCCACCTCTACGCTTCTGTGTATCTGAGTGTTTCTATTGCGATTGCTGTAGAGTGACTGCAGGCTGGTTGGAAGTTGTTGTTGTAAGTATGTGTGGAATTGTGTCTGGGCTGTTCTCATCATGTTGCGGTGTACTGTTCTCCATTCACATAGCCTTGAAATGCCGTCTGCCTGGAGCAGTGCCCGCTTAGCAGTGCCTGCTTGATCGGCTAGTTCGCTTCCTATCATTCCTCTATGAGCCTGAATCCATTGTATTGAAATGTTTCTATCGGTCGTATTCTTGTTTTGTAGGATGGCATGTATGTTGAAAATGAGCCCTCTGTAAAGTTTCGGAATATGTTGCCTAATCAGATGGATGCTTGATCTGGAATCTGTGTAAATGACTGTGGTTGACTTGCTAGTGTGGGTGTCAATTTGTAGCAGTGCTTGCTGTATTGCGAATAGTTCTGCTTGTGTAATTGTGGCTGATTTTGGTAGAGTCCAACTTTGCGTAACTGCTGTGTCTGGGATGTATATTGCTGCGCCTGTGGATTGAATTTCGGGGTCTCGTGAGCCGTCTGTGTAATGTTTCTGTGCTGCGAATAAAACTCCTGGTCGATCTTTGTGAAATTAAATGGATCCTCCGCTTCCTGGATAGGGAGGCTACCAATGTCGGGATATAAGTGGCTCAGCACCATAGACCAAGGGGGTATTGGGGATACGGTCCTGTCCTGGTACAGTTCCGCAAGCTGGGTGTCTTGGCGGAGTGAATTGTGTGTATCCAGTTGTAAAGGTCTGGCTTGCATGAGGGCTTGTATCAGTGATTTTTCCCCGGTCACAGTTCTGAGTAGTTGTTTGCTTCTTTCAACTTTGATCTCAGTGCTTATGTCGAATATATCAGCTTCGGCATGGAACAGTTTGATGGGCGTAGATGGAAGCGCTCCTGTGATGATCCTCATATCATTGTTTATATTATGCTAAGTTTTCTCAAATTAGTGGGCGACGCTGTTGCATATAAACAGTTTTTGTACGTGAGCTGGGGACGAATAGCCATTATGTAGTATGTGATGAGAAGGTCTCGACGGGCTCCCCAGTGGCGACCCGCTAGGCTCCTCATGATTGTGAGGTGTATACTGCATGTGGCGCGGAGATGCTCAATATGGCAGCCCAAGTTTAGTCTGAAACCATCAATATGTAGTCCCAGGACCATCAATATGTAGTCCCAGCTGGTGTGTTGTGAGTTGAAGAATATCGCCTCGAAGCATGATGCTTGTCATTGGGTGGGGGATGTGTTGTTTTGTGAGTATCATCCATCTACTTTTGCTTGGGATCATGCTGGTACCGACTGTGCTAAACCATGCGTCCAAAATCTCTAGATCGTTTTGTAGTAGTCTACATGCTGCGCTACTTGTATAACCTTGACATATCAATGTGATGTCGTCAGCATAAGCTAGTATTAAGGATGATTTCGGTTTGGGCATAGTAGAGAGCAGGATGTTGAACGAAATTGGACTGAGAGGAAAACCTTTGGGGAGAGCCTCTGACGATCTTGTATCTCGTGGAGAGTGTTCCATTCACTGTAACCTGAAACCTACGTCCTACTAGAACTGATTTCAACCAGCTTAGGCAATTTACCTTGATGTCATTGAAATTACCTTCAATGTTCAGCTTTGCTAGGGAATTTAATAGAGCGGCAGTCGTTACTCGATCAAAAGCCCCGCTCATATCCAGGAAAGCACATGCAGCAGCTCGACTTGATGAGTATGTTGATTGTATAGCTTCATTGAATCGTTCAAAAGCTTCCGCCGTGCTTCTTCGTGGGCGAACCCCCATTTGGTGGTCAAGAAGAAGGTGATGATGCTCTAGCCACCAGCTCAAACGTCTCGCTACCATCTTCTCTAGGACTTTCCCAAAACAGGACAGGAGTACGATCGGCCTGTATGACGAGGGTTGTGAAAGGTCTTTACCTATTTTGGGTATGGGAATAATATATGCTTCCTTCCATATGTCTGGAAAATATCCCGATGTCCATCCTGCATTGTATATTTTTAGCAGTTGCTCGAGAACGGGAGGTGATAGAGGTGTCGAAAACTAGTGTAGTATTCCGTCAGGACCTGGGGTGGAAAGCGCGGGTACAGTTGCTAATGTGTTGATCAATTCTGCTAGAGTGAAAGGCTTTAGGACTGTATTAGTTTTGGGATTGTCCCACTCTGGGCTGCAATGTATATCTGGTTGCGTGTATGCAATGAGTGTTGCACTCCCCATAACATTGCTGACGCATTTAGCTATGACTTCTGCTTTGGTTGAGTCATCATTCAGCATCTGGCCTCCTTGTTTCAAAGGATACCTCAAAATACTCCTCTGCTTATCCATCGACCGCAAAAAACACCATGTGTCGCGGGGGCTGATAGTTGGGTTGAGATTGGAACAGTGCTTGTGTCAGGACAGTCGTTTGGCTGCTAGAATAAATATCCTACACTTTGCACTTAGGCGGTTAAATATTTTCCTGTTGGATGTTTTGGGGTCTGTACGCCAGCGTCGATAGGCTACAACAGGCTACGATAGGTTTGTACGCAGGCGTCGATAAGGCTAGGCAAAGGGGAGGTGATCCTTGGATATGCATCCCGGGGACCTGTATAATAGCCTGCTCATATTGCGGCCATTTTTAATTGTTTATTTTCCATTTTGTAAGACAGCGTTGATTGGCTTTGCTCATGTTAAACTTAAATTCTCCTATTATAAGCACGAGGTCACTTTGAAGTTGGAGACTTATTGTTGTAGGAACGCCTACAGTAACGAATAATTAACACACACGAGCTGCAACGAACAACTGGTGTATTTACAGAAGCACGATGTGTTGTTGTCTTTACACCTTCACATTTGGCGCACACAAAGTCTAACAATAAAACAGAAACAATATAACAATTGCATGATATTTAACTATTAAATAAATAGAAATAACAGACGGCGGCCACAGCCCCCTTCAGGTGCAAGGCACCGATTACCGATAGCGTCTGGGGACGCGAACCAGTCGGGCGCGCCGTGACCACACAATTCTGTCTGGACACTGTGTGAGAGATGGTTCAGCTGGAATGGGAGGTGTCTGAGTCGTTGAAGTGGCTGCTGGTGTTCCGTTCGGAAGAGCCGATGCCGAAGCAGGAGAGGGCGCGTCACTGTTCTCCGAGAATGCTGGTTTCAGCCGGTCAAGGGCGACGGTGTCTAGTCTTCCGTTGATGTCCAGGACAAAAGCTTTGTCACCCCGCTTGATTACAGCATATGGACCACGGTAAGGTGGTGTCAAAGGCGGGCGTACAGCATCGACGCGGACAAATACGTGTGTCGCTGTTTTCAGCGGCTGCGAGACAAATGGGCGTTCGGCGTCAGAACTCCGATGCCAGGATGTTGGTGTCGGTCGCAGCTTGGAGATGGCAGTTGCCAGTTGTCGAGCAGTCTCACAAGCCGGCGCTGGAGTCGTTTGAGAGAAGAACTGGCCCGGCAGACGCATTTTCTCTCCCAAGACAAGCTCTGCTGAAGACGAGTTGATGTCTGGTTTGTAAGAAGCTCGCATGCCCATCAGCACAACAGGTAAAGCGATGAGCCAGTTTGTGGACCTCTCCAGTGCAGCGGTGAGAGACGCCTTCAATTGACGATGTATCCGCTCCACCAATCCGTTCTGCTGAGGAGAATACGCGCATGTTGTTTTGTGAGCCACTCCCAGGATGGACCAGAACTCTGACCACAGATCAGATACGAACTGTCGTCCGCGATCTGATGTGATGCACAAGCACATGCCGAAACGTGAAGTCCATTCCAGCAGTGCACGTGCGCACGAAGCAGCCGATGCGTCCGTCATTGGCACAGCATCCGGGTAGCGTGTGTACCTGTCGACGATGGTAAACAGGTAATGGTACCCGTTTGCTTCAGGAAGCGGACCGACGATGTCAACGTGCAGGGCCTCAAATCGGCCGGACGGTGTGGCAGGACGACGCAGAGCCGAGCGCTGATGACGACCGACCTTGCACTGCTGACAAGGGACACAGTTCTTCGCCCAGGTTGAAACCTTTGATCCGATGCGTTTGAAAACAAAGCGCTCGGAAATCAAGCGACGTGCTGCTCGTGCACTAGGATGGTGCATGTTGTGAAATGAACAGAAGATATCGTGCTGGAGCGACTCAGGTACAAGAGGACGATCAACACCATTAGACACGTCAACTAGCAGGCCACCCGGGACACCCTCGACCTCTCGACGTTCAACACAAAGCGACGGGGAGGCGGCGAGTTCAGAAACGTCCGCGGCACCTTGCTGCGCGATGGCGATCCTTCTGATGTCCAGACCTTGCTGAGCGACGACATCAAGCTGTGAGACCTGGTGTTCCGTGACGGAGACCGGTGGTCGACTCAGGTAATCAGACACCGCGTTGTCTCGGCCGCTAATGTGTCTGATGTCGGTGGAGAATTCACTGATGAAAGCCAGTTGACGCTGTACACGTGCCGAACGCTCGGACATGCTCGTGAACGCGTGCGTCAACGGCTTGTGATCCGTCCACAGCTGCAGTTCTGGATGACCTTCAAGCAAATGCCTGAAACGCTTCAAGACGCTGAAAATGGCAAACAGCTCCTTGTCTCCTGTGCACCATCTCAGCTGGGCACCGGCCAACACACGAGAATGGTATGCCAGAGGCACCCATCTGCCTTCCTGCAGCTGCAAAATGACCGCGCCGACGGCGTGGTCCGATGCGTCCGCGACGACCTTTGTGATGGCGTCGTGTCGAGGGTACGCAAGCTGGGATACGGCGGCCAGCGCAGATTTCGATTTCTCGAAGGCTGCCGTTTGGCGCGGACCCCAGGAAAACCCGCGCTTCGCGTTCGCCGTGTCATGAAGTGGCTGCAGAATCGACGCCAGATTAGGGATGAACCGATGAAAGAAGTTCACCATGCCCAGGTATTTTCTGCAATCCGCTGGATCTCGTGGCGGCGGCATGGACAGCAAATCCTCCACTTTGTCGGGAAGAGGTGCAATGCCACGGGCGGACACCTCCATGCCAACGAAGCGGACCTTGCTGACGCCAAAAACACACTTCTCCGGTTTGACAGCCAACCCAGCTTTGCTCAGACGGCGAAAAAGCTCCTGCAAGTCCCTGCGGTGAGTTGCAGCATCGGGCGAGTAGATGAGAATGTCGTCTAGGTAACAGTACACCCGCGGCATTCCCCTGAGAACCGTGTCCATCAACCTCTGAAATGTCTGTGCCGCGTTGCAGAGACCGAAGGGCATGCGGGTGTACTGAAACAGCCCGAAGGGAGTGGTAATGGCTGTCTTATCTTGGTCGTCTTTATGCACAGGAACCTGAGCAAATGCTCTTGGCAGATCGACTGTGCTGAAAATGGTGGCACCTGAGAGACGATCAGCGAAGGTCTGCATGTGCGGCACAGGATATCTGTCTGGGACAGTGATGGCGTTGAGGCGTTCGTAACACCCAACCATTCTGAACGAAGCGCCACCATCCTTCTGGACCAGGTGGATTGGGCTCGACCATGAAGAAGATGATGGTACCAGGATGCCACGTTCCACTAGCTCATCGAGCTCCCGCTTGGCGGCCGCTAGCTTGGCCGGCATGAGACGTCGTGGTCTAGCAAACACCGGGTTGCCGCGAGTGATGATGCGGTGTTTCACACCGGGTACGGATACCACAGGAAACCCTGTTGGCGGAACTGTGAGTTTCAAAAACTCGCTCGACCGACGAACATCAGCAAACCCTTCGCCGTCCTGCTCTCGTCGCTGGACGGTGCTGACATGAACTATGACTGGATACCGGTCGGTGTGTTGAGGTGAACTGCTGGTTGACAAAAAGGTGGCGCTGTCGATCAGCCGATGTTTTGTCATATCGACCATGAGGCCGAATTCCCGCAAAAAGTCAGCACCGAGGATTGGAGTCGGAACTGCCGCCACAAAAAAACGAGTACACTCGGCCAAGACCTAAGTCTACATCCACACGGTGGTTTACCTTGTAGACAGATATGGAGGTACCATTGGCGGCGCGGAGTACCGGCTGACTCAATGCGGCTGAACATCCCGAGGGGGCCAGCAGTAACGACACCTCCGACCCGCTGTCCACCAGATATCTACGGCCTGTGAGATCCGTAACGAATAAAAGACGGCACTTCTTACGGCAGTCGTGGGCCGTCATTACCGCCGGCTGCCGCTGTCGTTTCCCGGCACGTCTGCGTGGAAAGTGCACGATCCCAGGCAACGACGCGCAGCGGGTCCATATTTACGGTGTAGACGGCACCAGCGATTAACGAAGTCGTTCACAGATGGCTGGGCTGCTTGCGGTTGTCTCTGACGACTGGGACGCTGACGAGGACCTGTGGCAGCGGCAACACGATGGTTCTCCGGCTCATCAGTCGCAGGAGCAGCAGCTTCACTGACCACCTGGGCCGTGAACACTGCAGAAGACGCAGCTGGCTGGTGAAAGGCGTCAGCGCGAAGAGCCGCTTCACGCAAGCTCATCGTGACCAGCCACTCGCGACAAAGAAGCCGGAGATCATTTGGCACTCGAATGAGAAATATCTCGCGAATTATTTCGTGATCTGTATCATTCGGATACAAAGCCGCGAGGTCTCCGAAAAGCTCCGACGGTTTCCTCGAGCCAAGCTGCTGCGGCAGACTCAAGAGGCGCTGTAAGCGTTCCGCCGGAGTGAGCTGGAGACGCTGCTTTAGCCTTTCTTTCAGCTGATCGTAGCAGTCAGTGGCGAGGGGCACCTGAGTGGCCAGATCCATCACCATGCGAAAATGCGACGGAGGCAATTTGGCCAATAATTTTCGGAACATGGTGGTTTGACACGTAAGACCACCGTCGGCCATGAGGTTGTCGCACATGGCGAGCCACACATCCACATTCTCGCAGTCAAAAACAGGTAATTCCACCCTTACCGCGTGTATGCTACCGGTGTTAGACATCGTCAACGAAACAAAAACGATGAAAAAACACAGAACAATCAAAATGTTATGAAAAAAATATATCTACATGCAGATGATAGATATATCTATATAAAAAAATTGGAGTCGGGGTCACCACTTGTAGGAACGCCTACAGTAACGAATAATTAACACACACGAGCTGCAACGAACAACTGGTGTATTTACAGAAGCACGATGTGTTGTTGTCTTTACACCTTCACATTTGGCGCACACAAGGTCTAACAATAAAACAGAAACAATATAACAATTGCATGATATTTAACTATTAAATAAATAGAAATAACAGACGGCGGCCACATTGTAAACGAGCCCTCCGTAAAGTCAAAATCGCCCAGCATAAGGTCAAGAGTAGACACTGCTCCAGTCGAAGGGTTGGCTCGTGTGGATATACCTGGAGGGGTTAGAAGTGTTAGCCTGGGGTCAGACATGAGGTAATTAAATGACTGATGTACCGCTGAATTTGGAAAAGTTGGATGAATATCTGGGTCCCAGAATATATGGTGCGCATTGAAGTCACACATGACCAAAGCTGGCGTCTTCAGCTGGGATACATATTTGTCCAGTATGCTGCGGTTGAATTTGTTTGGAGTGGAGTATATATTTAGAATGGAGATTGGGCTCAGGTCGGTTACCACTTTAACCGCCGCTGTGTCCATGGAGTGGTTTGGGGGTGGGATAACTGAATAGATATTGAGGGGTTTGTGTCTCTTACAGCAATGAGAACTCCTCCCCCACGGAAAGGGCGGTCTCCTCTATAGACTTGGTACACTGGTATCAAAAAAGGGTGTTGGGGCCAAGCCATGTCTCTGTAATACCCAAGATATCTATAGCAGTTTCTTGGAGAAAATATTGTATTTCGCCTTGTTTGTATACTAGGGAGCACGCGTGCCACAAACAAATTCTAGTAGTCATATTGATTTTTAGTGGAACTTGCGTGTTGTGGCGATGCGTTGGTGTTTGATGTAAGCCATTCGATGATACCGGGCAGGAGGCACAGAAAAATCTTTTTTGAGCGATTCTCCTTGTTGATATAGATAGATACCTTCAATAATGATAGGAGTGAGTTGCGACAGGGAGAAATTATCTGATGCCCGTGAAGTGATGGGTACCCGATTATTTTTTGTTCCTCTACGTGCAATCGTGTCGGCTGGCTTTGTGCCGGGATTCTGTGTGTACATTTTGTGCGTTGGGAATTGAAAGATACTTAGCCTACGAGCCTCATCCACTGCTGAACTGTCGCTGTCTATGTTTTCTTGCTGGGTGTTCTGCGATGTCTTAGCTTGATGTTTTATTGGGAATCGTTTGGATTTTTGTTTGAACGACGGATTGTTTATTCCCTATGATTTTGGGCGGAGTGCGAGTGAAGACTCGTGCTTGGTGCGGGAGAACTTGTCTCTGACCCTCAGAGTTTTCGCACTCGTCGATAGACTCGTGCTCATCTTCACTGAGGGACGAATACCGGTGCGAGGTGGCCATCGCATACTTGCGTGTAAGTGCTCTTTTCTGGTTTTTTAGACAGCGATGGGGAGTGTTTCCTGTCTGTGCGAGTGGGGCTTTGTTCAGAGGAGCCGTGGCCGTGGTGCTAGCTGGTACCACCGACTCTCTCTTGCTTGAAGTATTTACGGTGGTTGTTTTGCTGAGTTGAATTCTCTTACCCGACGCTAGAACTAAGGTTATTATTTCCTTGTGGATTTGTGGGAGTGAAGTGTTGTTTTGGAGCCCGTTTTGAAAAGTTTTTTGTGTTTTGGTTGACGGGGCACTCATCCAAAATTGGGCGGTGTGCACCCCCACAATAAAACACTTGGGTGGTTGTATGCACTTTTTGTGAGTCTTCCATTGACTCATCGGGAGCTGTTGTTTGATGCTTGTTGCCACTGCATCGAGAGCAGCGAACAGCTCCTCTGCAAGAATGTTTGCTGTGACCCAACTGCAAGCAATTGGGACAGCGTAGGATTGGAGGTTTATATGGGCTGACGTAAAAACTCACATACTCGACAAATGCCCGCGTTGGTATTGTCCCTTTCACTGTGATTTTCATGTACGCGCTTTGAGTGTGTCTTTTCGTGGGCTCCCATGATAAGTCTAGTACTTGAGAGTCATTGTTTGTTTTGATGATGTCGATCATATCCTCCACTTTGATTTGTTCTTTATTCAGTGGGCCGAACCTGCCGTGATTCACATCCTTCTCAAACGTATATGAACGCCTATGTGAACGCCGTATATGAACACCATTGTCCACTGGGAGTGTGCTGTTTGAACAGTGAAACTCTCACCTTTGATGATCCCTTGGCACTTGGGGTCGTCAATTGCAGTGTGTTTCACCTGTATGACGGCCGAGCTCTTACCCAGAAGGCACAGCTCAATTATGTGTCGGACCAGTGGCGAATTGTTCAGGACGGCCGCTGCCTGCGTGGGGAGACACGAGATACCGCCGTTCGTGTCGTTCCTGGTCACTATCAAGGTGACGTCATCAGGAACGTCGATGTCACTTGCAGTCGGCGTTGAAATTGCTCTGCCGCGCTTCGTGGCTACTGAAATGATTGCAGTGCTGGCTACTCAATGTAGTTTGAAAACCACTGATATCACTTGAGCACAACAAGCACAACCGTACAAGACCGAGGTCTAACGTGAAATCCTGTCTGCCTATCTGTATGTATGTCTGTGTGGCAAGGTCAAAGGTGACAGTGACAACAGTGGCTTTCAAACAGTTGACACTCACAACAGCCTGGCGACATTGTGGAATTTTTACTCAATTCCGGCTGCAATTTGAATTTGTAAGCATAATAAGATGAAAAAATAATGCGATGTAACGTATCAACCTTCTAGTGAAAACTCTAAAATTCACATCAAATTTGGAAATATTATAGTACTTGATGATTCACCGAAACGCTCCAAAATTCAATATCCTCTTGAACCTGGGAACTTGGAGTGATGTTAATATTCAAATTCAATTTGAGTTAAGCACAAGTTTTATATTCAATTATTTTCAGTGATGATTGCCAGTGTATGGGAGTAAACTATTCCTCACACTCCATTCATATGCGTACGTGGTACAGGTACGCTGTACAGGTAAGCTGTACAGGTACACTGTACAGGTACGCTTTCTCTTCTCACCTACTATTTCATATCAGTGATTGCCAAAACAAAGCTTTTTGTGACTTCACTGAAAAAACGACACGCACATACACACATTCAAATACGCACACATACACACACACAAACATACAAACACACACACACACACACAAACATACAAACACACACATACATATATACAAACACACACACACATGCAGCTTGAAAACACGGAGAGATAGACTAGTTAATACGCAAACTCTCTCTAATCGTTTCACTACCAACTGACAAACTCTTGATAGATCTCCCTGGTTTTCACTCGTCAGCCTTGTACATGTGATACTCACCCGAATACTACAATAATAACAGAAATAATAACAAAATAAATAGAAATTTTCCAGACGCACATTTGCAAGTTTTCCAATTGAATGCATTCTATAGAGTAACGTTTAATCTGAACACTTCGATCATAGAGCAGAAATCTCTCGTAATGTTTTCACAGTGCAATTTTGGTGGGCTGAATTATATGTGGGAGTGACTAGGCAGCGTGTGAAAGTAATGACTTCAATGATATTTACACACATTTACATACACACAATAATGTGCGAATATGCTCTGCGATAATGCTTATATCAACAATTTCTACAGAAAGCTATTTTTCGTGATCTCTTTTAGTGAACCTCCTGGTTATGAGGAGTTGATGGAAACCTTGGGGGGGGGGGGATTCAGCCCCAAGCCCCCCTGGATCCGCCATTACAATCTTTCATGAGAGCGAAAAAAACAATTAGTTTTTTTCCGCTAGCGCCTGTATATTGAGAAACACTGCGTCCAGTCCAAACATTTACCCTTGCGCAACAAATGCAACAAATGCAACACTCATATCGCCGGCAAAAACACGCACACAAATTGATTACAACACACACACACACACAACACATAACACGCGCGCTCGCATACACAGAGAACGTACTGCCCTTCTAGTTACACAAATCGCCACCAGATGGCGGTAAAAAGCAGCTTTCATCAAGGCTGCTGACTAGTCGGCGCGAAAAATCATTAATCACCGAATCGCGCAAAATCGCTGAATGTTTGCGCTTTGGCAACTCACTCTCACACACACACACACACACTCATACACACATGCACATACATTCGGTCAGAGATATACCACCACACTTCCCCTAGGAAAATCCTGTTACATAATCAAACTGTCAACACACTGGTAACACAACTAAAACACACCCGAGTCAGCAGGCACACACACACACACACATACAAACACATACAGACACACACACACACATACATACAAATAACCACACATATATATCTTGTCTATAGACCAAATAAATACACACACATACACACACACACACAGCGACACGCGCACATACAGAATTTACAACAAAATTAGAGTGAATATAAAAAGCCCAAATATACTGACCACAAAAGCCCAACAATTGTTCTAGACAACACAAAAGAGACAGGTTCGTCACGAGTGCAACTATAGCACTGTCCTTAGTTTTCGTAAAGAACCCCCAAGGACAAGGACACACACACACACACACACACATACACACACACACACACACACACACACACACACACACACTGTTCAGCCCTTGCCTGGGGGTCAACGGTGAACGGTCCCCAATAGAAAAGTGCGGTGAAAAAAAACAATAGCACCTTTGCCTTGAGACACAACTTCCTAAGGTAAACAAAGCGACACACACACACGTACACGTACATACACATGCACACAGACAGACAGACAGACAGACAGACAGACAGACAGACAGACAGACAAGTGACGAGAAAAGTGGTCAGACAAAAAGCCGCCAGAAATGATTGGAATCAACGATAGGGAAAGTTCGCAATGACTTTGGATGGAACACAATCAAGCCCAATGATACTTGCAAACACACACACGAACACACACACACACACATAACACACACACACACACACACACACACACACATACACATACACATACAGGCGTTGTTTCCCCTAGAAAACTTGGACGGAAGAACTAACATAAGGAAACAATGGATCATCCCCTCCACACAGAAAAAAACACACACGCACATAACACACACATAGACAGACTTTTTTATACAGTTGGTGTATAGAATAGTCGTGTGTATGGATCATACCATCGATTGGATATAGCACTTTGTTCGCCATCAGTGTAAACACTTCGAAAATCGAGACAAAAAAAATTCCAAACAATAATCGCTGATCAATAGGAAATAATCTACACACACACACACACACATACATACACAGTTGTATAATACAAGGTGCACGCATAAGTGTAACAAACTGAAGAGGTAGCATGCACACACACAAACATACAAGCGTCGATAAAGTTACAAGTCGCCCTAACGTAGTGTATTTTCAGACCAATTCGTATCCATATACGTTTCGTAGTTGGTTATTGTATAATATATATATATATATATATATATATATATATATATATATATATATATTATACGCTACTAGGCTAGGTTCGTCGCAATCGACGCTGCAGTAAGCGTCGACGATGTGTTGGCTTCATCGGCAACGACGCTGTCGCCAGGTCGCCGGCAATCACCTTGATTACGGCGTGACATTGGCCAGCGTCGCGTCGCCGTCGACGCAAGTTGGGCTGTCGACGGCGACCACAAAAGCTCAGCAGACGTCTGCGTCCAGGTCGACGGTGTTTGCGTCGAAAACGACGCGTCGATTCGACGGCCATGTACTGCAGGCTTCCCGGAGAGTCCATGCTGGGTTGTTCGATAAAGCGACAGACAATGGGGAATTTCCTATGGACGGCTTGTCGGGGCGTTTCAAAGCGTTCGGGGTGTTTCTGTGCGAAACATACAAAAACGCACACATGTGTACAGACACAGACAGACAGACAGACACAGACAGACAGACAGACAGACAGACACAGACAGACAGACAGACACGCATAAAAAACTGATGTGTTCGAAAATTACAAGACAATAAGCAAAAATACAAAATGAAATGGTTTTCATTCGTAAAGTGTGCTGCTAAATTTCAATGGGACTAAATTTAGAAAAATAATGTTCGCATAATTTGTGCAAAAAGAGGTGCCCTCAGCCCACTAGCGCGTGTCGCTCGAGGATGTGCTTGCATGTGCAGGACACCTCCGGTACAATAAATAAAACACACAAAAACCCTGCATCTGACACCGCGTGTCATCTTAGCAAGCGATCTTCTCTAGAGATGACGTCGAAGGATGACGGATGTTCTTGCGCAATGGCACTGCTGCATCGGAATGTCAAGGAGCAGGAGAAGATGGGAAAAAGCGGCGATATTCTTCAACATGTTCACATCGGATCAGATATGACCTCGACCGTATCTTGTCCAATGATAGAAATTGTGCCATAACTTAGGTGCAAACACAAAGAGTTATGTGTAATGATGCCAAAATATTAACAACCCGACGAAAATGCTCCATTAACAAAAATTAAAAGTTTACACAAAACTGATTTTCCCCGAGTTATCCTGCTTATTATTTGCTTCATAATTATATATCATTTATTATTGCTCTATTTTTACTTTGGAAATGTTTTCGATTTATCGTAAAAAAATTGATTCTGAAGGACACAGTAAACAATAGGTTTAAAATTGTATATACATAAATCCTATCAAATAATAATAAAAATAATTATAAATTTATTATTATTTTCAGTTCATAATGAAGCAATGACGCATGAATGTACTTCTTTCTGCCTGCTCAATATCGCACGATCTCCCCCCTCCAGGACAGTGGTTCTTAACCTGTGGGAAATTACCCACTGGTGGGGAATAAAAGAGTTGCCAAGTGGGAAGCTAAAAGTCGGACAGAACAGGACAACTATGTGTGCTTTTATCAATTCAAATTCGTTTATGTTTGTTTCTAATTACTCTTGACATTTACTTTGACGTAACGGCGGAATTTATTGAATTTATCAGCGCTGTTGTGGAAAATGAAGAGATGACTCATTAAGAAGTGTGGAATCAGAGAGAAAAAGTTGAGATCCACTGGTCTAGGAGTTCACATGGGGAGGCACTAGGGAATCACAAGGGCACGCGACTCATCGTCCAACATCCGCACATCAGCAGCGAACATCCGCACATCACACATCGGCAGCACCACATCCCGTCACATCCCAGTATGAGCGAACGCGTCCATGTCACAGATCGCAGAGTCCAATAGATCTCATCCCTCTCCCAGGCAAATTCCATCGGCTTCATAAACTTATCTCACAATACAATGCTAACTTATCACATACAGACACACATACACATACACACACAATGGACACATCGCCAAACCACATGTCACCACAATGTCACCGGCTTATCTGAGATAAATAAATTATTTGACATGACCTGTCACCACACACACACACACACACACAAACACACACACACACATACACATACACACACACATGCACACACATACACACAGGCATTCCCGAACCATTGTTCTATTCACCAAGGCACGTGACTTTAACACATACACACACACATACATATAGACACACACACACATAAGGACATATATATACAAATATAAACATGCATACATATATACATACACTCAGTATGAGTTTGTTGCGTAACACAGACTTGACCAGTGGCATATCAGCTGTTCTTGCTGTCAGCAGAGGCGGATTCAGGAGTGATTGTTTAGGAGGAGTACAATGTAGAGAAGAGAAACATAGCTTCATTATTCATGTCATTCATTGTCATTCATCTTCAATTGTATTCCTTGTGATTTTCATATACATATTTTCATAGCCCTGCAAATAGTCGACTAGAAGGGACCGATAAAAATACCTCTATTAGGAGGTGTCCGCTATTTGGAGGCTTCCACTGTATCAATGATAATCAACTGTTTCCACTCTGAATCATCCAGTTTTCACATAAGATTCCTTTATTATATATCAGTTTGCATGCTTCTCAAATAATTCAGCCCAAATATATCATTACTACAAGCAATTATTCAGCTGTGTGGTGTTCTGCTCTGTATGTCGTGGTTCTGGCATGTTGCAGTTTGCAAGAGAGACCCGTTTCTTCAATGTTGAACACATCATTAGTCTCCGATGCAATAGTAGTCGTAATTATCAATGTTATAGGAAAGTAAAATTCCTGCATGTTTACTGTACGAGACCTTCACCAGTCTGGGACCCTAGGAGCCTTGTTTGCATATACCTAATAATATACCTGTGCATATGTCTATATATCCGGTGCTAATAAGTCACTGTTATCTGTCAATCAGCTTGAAACAGTGAACTGTTGTCAGTCGACAAGCTGCAGTCAATATATTACATACATCTTCTATTTAAGAATCACACAGAACCCTCGTTTTACGCTATTTGAAGGTGAGCTGTATGAGAGGGGCCAATATATTATTCCACTATTTGGAGGGTCGACTGTCGTATATGTATATATATATATATATATATATATATCGAATATTCGCAAATGTATATATTCGCAAAGATAATATCTACATTGGAAAATAGCATGCCGACGGGTGTTGGAAAATCGCACACGCGAAAATAGCATCGATACAAGATTAATTGATAAGTGTGCGATGTTAATTATAGATAGAGCCGCCACTGACACCCTCGCACGCATGCACATGTATGCATGTGTGTGTGTGTGTCATGAGCCCTGGAGGCAAGCGTGCAAAATGATCAGATCGACCGAAGCAGAAACTCATTGACTGAAAGCAGAAACTGTGTGACGTGAGCCAGCAGAAATAGCAAGAAGTTCACTGTGAACAAGTTCATGTGATGCAGAAATCAACTATACATTAATTCAATTACATGAGAACTCGTTCACAACGAATACGAGCGCGCATTCGTATTTTCCATGTTTTCCATGTTTCATGATAGTGAGCCAGAGGAGCAGACAAACGTAGAAGGCGAGAGAGAGAGAGAGAGAGAGAGCAAAGAATTGCCAGGCCAAGCAGCGAGCGAGCGAGAGAGAGAGAGGAAGACAGACAGACAGACAGACAGACATGTCACCAGACATCAAGACTGACATGGAATATGAAGCCGCCACAAGACGCACACATCAAACAAACTGTCGACCCATGTGTGATTGACACCGTCGCTACACGCAAACACTCAGCTGTATGAGTGTGTGTGTGTGTGTGTGTATGTGTGTGTGTGTTCATCTGTATGCGTGTGTGCCAGTGTGTGTGTGTGTGTGTGGTTGGGTGGGCGGCCAAGAACGGTGACTTTTCTCTTGAGAACACACGCACACACACACATACACACACACATATATACACTAATGTTTCAAGCACCCGTGGGAACATATAAGCCTAAGGAGTTAACAGACATTTCCGAGAGGGAAAAACGTACACTTAAGTCACATTAAAACATTCTTCTTAAATAGACGAGGACAATTGTCAGCTGATAAGTTTTTGTATCGTTTTTTTCTGGGGGACATGTATTTGTCATACACAGTTCTCCCATAATAACTGGATATAAACAGTCTAGGCATCATTTGCCCCATAGACACAAGATTAATATGTTGATATTTACGAAACGTAAGCATACATGGATACTTGTGTCTGTGCCTGATGCCTGTGTTGATGTGAGTAACACAGTGACTCAACACATGACTCACTCTCACACACACACACACAAACATACAAACACAAGCGTGCACACTCGATCAACCATTGAGTGAGTCAGGTGTGATTGCAAAACAAATATTCACAATAGCACACACACACACATACACATACATACACACACACCGCGGCTCAGTGAAGCGATGACTATACGAGATTACACCAGTGAAGATAAGCGTAGAACAGACAAACATTCACTCATACACACACATACACATACATACATATACACACACACATTCATACATACACATACACACACACATACATACACACACATACACACGTACAAGCTGACTCAATAGCCTTGCATTCCAGTGGTGCGATTGTGCGTTGCTGCTCAATATCCGCATGCATTGAGGGCGATAGAGAGCAGAAATTTCCGCTGTCGGCGAGCAGAAAAAGAACGTTTTTTCTGCTGTGCTAAAACGTCGCAAAGCAGAAACCAATACTAGAGGAACGCCATGACATTCAAGGAGATTCATGGAATTAAGGAGATTCAAGAAGTTTAAATATAACTTATATGATGTTTCAAAATGTCGCAAAAGTTCACACCAATCATTTCGGAACTTACTTACGAAATACGAAGTGATAGAATTGTGTGAGCACTCACCAAAAGTCGCAACTTTCCCGAGCGGCCAAAACAGATGTATTTTTGCAAATCCTCGCTGAATAATCGAACATGCACTTGCATTGCATTGTTGACGCCCGCCGTTTCAATTCTTATCAAGCCTGCAACACACACACACACACACACACGCACACAACACACAACACACAACCTTGGTAGAAAAACAGCTATAAAAAGATAAATTTCATATCTGACGGTAGTAAATGCAAAAAGGCTTGAAGAGTCGAATGTGATTGATGGTTCAAGATCAGAAATATGATTGTCAAATGACGCAATAAAACAATATAGTCCGCCACATGTATGATTCAAATGTGTCAAATGTGCAATGTGTGTTTTCGAACGGGAATATTGGGAGACTTTAATGCAACACACAAGCCTAGCCATCGAAGGATCAACAACTACACAATAACACCCAGCTCAAACTATACATGCTATTATCAAGGTGTAAATGCATTGAATCAAATAACAAAATATAAAGAAATCAATATCAAGTAATATTTATTATTTTGGTTAGTGGTCATGACATAACACCACTGACACGACACCACTGACACTACATCACTGACACGACATCACTGACACAGCACCACTGACACGACACCACTGACACAGCACCACTGACACGACACCACTGACACGACACCACTGACACGACACCACTGACACGACATCACTGACACGACATCACTGACACGACACCACTGACACGACATCACTGACACCACACCACTGACACAACACCACTGACACGACATCACTGACACGACATCACTGACACAACACCACTGACACTACACCACTGACATGACACCACTGACACGACATCACTGATACGACATCACTGATACGACATCACTGACACAACACCACTGACACTACACCACTGACACGACATCACTGACACGACACCACTGACACGATACCACTGACACGACACCACTGACACGACACCATTGACACGACACCACTGACACGACACCACTGACACGACACCACTGACACGACACCACTGACACGACACCACTGACACGACATCACTGACACGACACCACTGACACGACACCACTGACACAACACCACTGACACTACATCACTGACACAACACCACTGACACTACATCACTGACACGACACCACTGACACAACACCACTGACACGACACCACTGACACTACATCACTGACACTACATCACTGACACTACATCACTGACACATCACAGTTGATAACCTATCATATCATGGTAATACGCTGTTTTTTGAGCAGAATTATCTCACGATGACGCCAGCTAATTAGCATATTCTGACGATCCAATTAAGATAAGCCCGAGGCAATTCAGAATGCATTGCTTCGTTCGCTCAATGCAATGCAGTCAGAGTGTGCAACGGCTTTTATTGCAGGCTAGATGGGATATTGCAGGTATCTTTATTGCCGTGTGTGTGTGTGTGTGTGTGTGTGTGTGTGTGTGTGTGTGCGAGTCAAATTTGCATAATTGCAAATAAGAAAAATATGCACTTTTTTGCCAAGTGTTTTTGCATGTGAATTTGCGAATTTCATCAATTTTAAACGCTTTTGTAAATTTGCACAAATATGGTATAATGTTATATTTGACATTGCATTATTTACTAATCTAATAAGGGAAGAAAACGTGATACAAAAAGCGTGCACACAGAAAATATGAGTATATTTAGCTGCGAAAAATAGTTCACTGAACTTTCAAAATACCAAAACTTGACCAAGGATTTCAAAAAATCATATCAGAACTTACAGATAAACTATATTATAAATAATTTCGTATCAACGCATTTCTCATAATGAATTTAACATTTGTCATATATATTTGCATATTATCTCCCAAGTACCGGAATCATCCAAGTATAATCAGCTCCCGTTTTCGTGACAAATTTCAACATCAAAAGTTGAGAGGAACATTATACTTGAGCACGTGAAAAATCCCAGTTTGCAAAGGCGAATTTTGTGTAAGTCGAGATCAAATTATGTATTACATTTCATTGGTACGTGTGTGGTATATTATCAATCAATATAATACAGGAAAGGAATACTTGGGTATGTCACGTCACTTGGGTTAACTTGGGTTATATGGGGAATACTTGGGTACATTCAACATTAACTAAATTCAACACAATACTATATTTCATTGTTTTATTGTAATAAAAATTCACAAAGTAAAACTGTAACACATATACACATTGACACACATACACACGTCAACACACGCACATACACATCCACACACGCACATACAAACTCACTGTGAATACTCTGTCGAACAGAGTTGGCAGACAGAGGGGACGTGGACTTTTTGGTCGCAGCCATGTGGTGGCGTGATCGTTGGTGGCGTCGTTGGTGGCGTGTGGTGGCGAGATAGCGGCCATGCTGAACACTGTACAAATACGACCAACTAGATCCGCCGTACATTTTCGACTGGCTGGCGTCTGAGCAGAAATGTGTGAGCAGAAATGTGTGAGCAGAAATGTGTGAGCATAAATGTGTGAGCAGAAATGTTTTCAGTATTGGCAAATGTATTAATTAGTGTTATTAATATTGCAATCTATTAATTTCATCTTGAGTAGAATATATTTTGTAAAAATATATGAGAAAAAATAAAATAAAAACGATACCTTGATAACAGCATATAAACTAAAGTAAATATTTAAAATACACTATAGCAAAATATACCATATATGCTCATCTTCTAGCGGAATTTTCTTTGAATATACATTTTTATTTCCTCAAAAATCCTCCATTTTGAATACGCCTTCACATCACTTTTCTACACATAATTTTCTGTATAATTATAATTAATAATAATATATAAAATAAATAATTATATATAATTTTCTATGTGCGTGTGTGTGTGTGTGTGTGTATTTGTGTGTGTGCGGGAGTCCTTCTTCCAAAGCACACACCAAATTTTTAGTTGACAAAGAGAAATAATTTAATGAGGCGACGTCTGTATAAACACAGTATTATTATAAACAGTCACTTAGCCGAACTCAACTGCAAAGTACAGAACTCACATGAATCGGCAATTGTCGAGACAGGTCGTGTTCGTGGTCGTTGCAACAGACGTCGACGCAACGCGGGATGCAACTCAGAATCCATCGTCGATTTCGACGATGTCCTCGTCGGCTTCGACGATATCAGAGTCGAATTTGACGATATCATAGTCGAATTCGACGATATCATAGTCGAATTCGACGATATCATAGTGGAATTCGACGATTTCTTCATCAGCCCCATAGGCAAACTTGTTGTGCGAGTTGGCGTAGCTGATGTGGAGGTGTCGGATGTGTCGGATGTGTTGGATGTGAGTGTGGGTAGCGATGGTGGCGGGATGTTTGGGTAGCGCGTGCGGGCTGCCGACATGACCGCCGAGGAACGCGGAACCAGCTGCAAACCACACACATACTGTAGCACACACACATACACATACACACACACACACATACACACACACGCACACACACGCACACACATACACACACACACACACACAAGCAACGTGGCTGATGTTAGTTTATCAGTGCACAAACAGGAAGCTTGCCTATAAAGGCTAGACAGGCAGGTTAGGTTGCCTGTCTACTCATATAGATGCCCACAGACCATGACCCCACACACACACACACACACACACACACACACACACACACACACACACACACACACAGATAGGTATACATTGTCCCTGTTAAGCCATGCAGCCAGCAAGCTGTGGAGGAACAGTCAAATACAAGGCAAATAATACAAGCATTAATGACAAGCATTAATGTTAGCGGCAACGCAGAAACAACAAGGCTTCCAAATAATACAAGCATAATGCTAACGGCACAGCAGAAACACCGAGGCTTCCGATAATTAAAGCATAAACGCCAGCGCAAAACAGCCAGGCTTCCAAACGTAACGAGCCTAATGTTAAAAGCACAACAGAAACAACAAGACATTCAAATATTATCAGCACACACACACACTGTTATCGACCAAGCAGAAACAGATACCAACAGAATACTTATTTAAGCACATTCACGATTGAGCGGTTACAAAGTGAGTTTGATCAGATCAGATCAACAAACAACATTGATTGTAGACGACAAGTGAACGGGAATAAAAAAGTTACATGCCTTGTTTGGTGTACTCTACAAGATGAGGAACATCCCACTCCTCAGGACCCTGGGGAGTGGGATGTTCAGCTGTCTCTCACGATTTTTGGTCACTCCCAAAGCGACGCCAAATGGTGCCCCAACAGAATAATTGGTGTTTTTTGTCGATTATTTTGTACTCTTTTTGGTACACTGGTTTTGAGAAAAAAACAACAGTTATCAAAATGAGATTCTCGTGTCCCCAGCAGCAATATGTCCCCCTATAAGCATAGAGGAGAATTGTGCGGTGTCTGTGACTCACCATTATTATCGCGACAGCAGTTAAAACTAACTGAAATCCGAACCTGTGAAAAAAATGGAACAAAAACACATTATTACAAAATAATAATATTTAACAAATATTAATTGATATCAATACTTTGCATACATCCTTGTAAATTTGCTTAAAGAAATCCCAATATGAAGCAGAACACTAATACAACATCCCAAGTTTGTTAAGTGCAATCAACTTCGCAAACCCTCTCCTGTTTAAGATCTGACATTATTTGAGGGCAAGAACACAATCACATATCTCAATAATCCCCATAGTTCCCCCTAGTCAAGAACACACACACACACACGCACACACACACACGCAGCATGTATCCTCATGTTGATTCCTGTACATTGCCGTCATTTTTGAGTAGCCATTCAACAGTGGTAGTGGCGTACTTTTAGAAAACTTGTTGTCATCTGTTGGCTTTTAAGCCTCCTGCTAGCTCTCATGTCCCGATCTTGTGGTGACCGCTACGCTTTGCGCGTATCAGCTCCGCAGACTGAACTCGCCCTGACGTTCCGAGAGAACTGGGGCTGTGTTGTAGTGTGGCAAGAAAGCGTTTGTGAGTATTCATTGCAGATGATGGGCGCAATGCTTCAATTTCACCAGCTCAGGTTAGCTTAGTTTATAGCTGCTAAGCTGACTCCAGTTACATTATATGCCGTACTCAAGCGAGCGCCAGTATTGCAGAGCATTATGTTCCTGCAGCCCCCTCCTCGACCTTGCTCATCCCTGAATGGCCATCTTGTCGACGACCGCCGGGAATTCCGGCCGAGAAATCCGGCCTCAATTCCGGCCTCAATTCGGTCGGCTGCCGTATCAAGATCAAGAGTCCTGGGTCAGCGCCTATTCTGTTGCCTTGCGATGATAAATGTTGCAAACGGCGCCAACCATCAATTAACTGTCTTGTTGCAAACACACACAAACACACACACACACGCGGGCGGCTGATGCAAGTCGACAATAAGATACGACCAAGGTAATCAGGCAACTTTCTGCGGAATTTTCATCAGCAAACTGTCCAAGATGACGATGACGATCTGATGGATCACCTCTGCCCAAACTGGCCGCCACCTCAACTAAAGCTCTCCAAACAGCAGACGGTGACGAGCCGTTAATCGATACGGCGATAAATCAACGCGACGGCGAGCTAACGGCAAGCGCCTTGCCGAGATGCACAAGATAGCAGAGACATGGTGCATTTGCGGTCGCAACGAACAAGAGGAACAAGAGGCTTGCTGGATACATCTCCAAACTCCCGACTAAACTCTCATATGTCAAACTACCTCTCTCTCTCTGTCTCTGTCTCTCGTCTTTTGTGCGTTTCCGGTAGATGGGGACCAGCGCGGGGTGATAGTGTTGCACTCCTGTCTAACCACTGGATTTGCCTGTAATTAATTATACCAATAATCTCTCAAGGATGTTGGTCGACCATGCACAAGGGAGAGCTAGTTAGTGGAAAGTCGTGTTGGAGATGTTCAACACCCAAATGTAGCATGAGAGCAAGCAGAGAAATTGCTGTCATATGCTGTTTGGCACATGAGACGAAAGACACACACCAATCAGGTGAATAGCATTCATCACCATAACATGTGATATATGGGCCCGATCAAAAAGTTACTGTTATTTTTCCTCGGCGGATTATATTTATCACTGAGGACCATATGACTGAGGAAACACAAGCGGAGGATGCAAAATCCTTCTTTGCAATAGTTGCAAGGGAGAACGCCTATACTACTGGCGGTAATTGTATTGTATTAAAGAGCAGAGGGGAAATGAGCAGAAGATATGGCGAGCAGTAAATGAATGACATTATGTCGAAGCAGCAACATTTGTAGAGCAGCCAAAACACATTATTGAAAACGCCTCGGGCAATACCAACATATCTGCTCCAAGCGTTTCCGGTACTCCGGACTCCCCGATCTATATCAAATTCAGTTCTGCTGAACAAGACAAATGTAGATAAGGTGTTGTCAGCGGCGGATCCAGAGTGCAATTTTGGGAGGGCTGAATCTTGGGGGCGATCAGTCATGTACATGCATCATTATGCAACGTCTTTGCGATAATGCTTATATCAACTAATTCTACAGAACAATATTTTTCTTGACCTCTTAGTGAATCTCTTGGTTGATGGAAACATTTGGGGGGGGGGGGCTAAGTTCCCTGAGTCCCCCCTGGATCCGCCAGTGGATGTTGTCTTAGGGCTAAGTCACCTGCACACTTACTCAAACACACACACACATTACATTACATTATGGAAAAAATTTATATAGCGCCCTACACCTAGAGGGTCTCTAAGGCGCTGCACACACACACACACACACACACACACACACACACACACACAAACACACACACTAACACAAATGCATGCATTCACAAGGTAAAAGATGGAGAGGGAGAGAACAGAGAGAAAATCACACCTTATATTCATCGCTAGTGTACACAATGTTATCTAAGATATAATAGGACTTCAACAGAAAAAATTTCTTAGAGTGTTTTTTGAAAAGAGGAATAGAAGTGATAGAACGCAGTGTTGGGGAGAGCTTATTGTAAATACGGGGTCCTAAGATAGATAGACAGCGATTATAGTGAGAATGTCTAGAAGGAAAAGCAGGCTCCAGTAAGAGACGAGAATCATCAGATGACCTAAGTGTACGAGTAGATTTTTTAAAAGACAGAAGATCGAATAAATACGAGGGCTTACGAAGAATAAGGGTAGAATGAATAATTAAGCAGACACGATGGTCAATAAGTGCCTTAATAGGGAGAAGTCCTAATTTTTGTAGAAAGGGAGAGACATGAGAGCCAGCAGACACACACACACACACACACACACACACACACACACACACACACACACACACATACCTTGACCCCTGTACAGCTCGGGGCTAAATTGTTCCCGCACACATTGCCTGCGGGCATATGTATGTGTATATGTGTGTACATATATGTGTGTGTGTGTGCGGTGTGCGTGTGTGGCCATGTCGTGCGACATAAAAGCCAGCTGTAAATTTTCCACTAAACAAACACACTCGCACACACAAATATACACTCACAAACACACACACATACACACAAACAAAAAAAACATACACGTGCCATGAAGTCAGACAAACCAGAAACCTCCAGAGTGTATGTATGTGTGTGTGTGTGTGTGTGTGTATGTGTATAAGACGCAGTAACACACACACACACACACACACATACATACACACACACACGCACACACACACACGCCACATACACTAGCCGTCAATATATTTAAGCTGGACAGTTCAAGTGGCGTGTATGCATGTGTGTGTGTGTGTCGCAGTCTGCGCGT
>OU696581.1:3571944-3624444 GCA_916048095.2 Sacculina carcini | reverse complement strand
TATTCCAGATGGAACTTATAGTTCGATAGAAGTGAGTTTAAAAATGGGAATTCGATAAAAAATAGTTCACCCTATTGAAACATGTCCTATTCGAACAAAATGAGTCACAAAGGGAATGAATATAAGGTTTTCAGTATAAGTTACACCTAGAGATATACATCGTGGAATATTCAAATGCAAAACGGGCACAAGCTTTACCTTATGGCTTAATACCTCAAGAACCCTTAATCTTAGACTTTTAACGCGCATAAGGGACACAGAGGGACCGTAGACAAAAGTGTTATCAGGCACGACTGGTCATACAAGAAGCCTTTGGAAAATCGCCATGCAGCATATGCTGGCAAGATATAGTGTGGAAACTGATAAAAAACATCAGATATACCCAGAAATATAATAATCATATGCCCTTAGACAGAAAAATAAAGGTGAATGGACGGTTTAATTGTTCTAAATGTGTCCGTTTAGGTAAATGCTAATTGATCAATCAAATTCTCAATATATATATAGCAAAAATAACATATAGACGAATTTTCACGTACCAAGATCGATCCAAACATAGCTAAACACACACGCATAAAAGACATGTATGTGTAATATGCAAAAATACCATTTAAGAAACAAAGAAAGTAATACTGGACAGAAAACATGATTAAAATTAAATGAACACAGTGGCAATATTTGGTAGCAAAGTTGCAAGTGTTGAAAACGTGGAATTCCTTGATGTGTTTTTTTATAAGTCTTGTGCTCAGCAGGAGCGGGAAATGCGCTACACAAGCAGACAGAAGCAGAAATAATTCGACCAGGCGGCAGGCTTTTCTGCTCGACATCAACATTGCACCGTGCATCATTTCACAAGCGAGAATTTCTGCTTGCGACAGTGCAATGGCGTGCAATGGCCGTTGAGCAGAAACTTGTAGATTTCTGCTCGCCGCTGACTGGTTGCTGCAGACAACAACGAGCAGAAACACAAACATCAAGCATTCCGAAAAAAACGGTGCAGAAAAAACCGACACGCACACATACAAGCACAATGGAGAACACAAATATTCTACAGTCCAGACACGTGTGTGTATGTATGTGTGTGTGTGAGTGTATGTGTCTGTGTGTGTATGTGTGTGTGTATGTGTGTGTATGTGTGTGTGTGTCCAACAAGGAAACAAGTAGTTAAATAATAAATATCCTTCTTTTAATCGCCCGGGGCAATGTACATCAAACTTGATTGCACATTAATTAAACACACACACGCACACACACACACGCACACACATGGTCATTACCAGACCTGTAATGCGGGCGTATATGGCAGTAACACCGGCAAGACAGCGTTGGTGTTAAATGTATCAGATAACACGCACACACACACACACACACACACGCACACACACACAGACATTGCCTGAATCCTATGCTCTTTCTAGTATAATACATTCTCCTCGCTCTCTCTCTCTTTCGTGCAATCTGAGAGACCTCAATTTCAACAAATCAAATTATTCCACAAAACACTGCACATGTATGCACATATTTACACGCATATATGCGTATATTTGTATTTATGCTTATACATGCATATACGAAATGAAAAAAACACTACCATTGCTCACATAGATGTGTGTGTGTGTTTGTGTGTACGTGTGTAATTTTTTGTATAAGGTCACATGGACTTAGCATATTCCTCCATAGCATGCATAAATTAGAGCTTGTCATACTCCAACCGAAATAGACACACACACACACACACACACGGACATACACACAAACACACAACCACGTGTGTGCTAGCAGAAATTGAGAGCAGAAATTCTCGCGTAATCTCACAAAGTCAAACTGGTAAATTTAATGAAAAAGAAGTCATGTTAAAAATGACAATAAAGCCATAATTGCTACAATATTTAAACATTTTCCAAAATAGAACTAATCGTAAAAATAATGCTGAAAAACTCAGTGGTTCAAGAGTTGAGTTCAATCGAATCAAGAGGGTTGGGAAATTGAGTGTGAAAGATTTTTTCCCAGTGAAAGACGTGGGATTTTTTATTCATTCTGTTTTCGCCCACTTTCACATTGGCTCAAGCAAATTGAAGCTGCTTGAGACAAACAGTTCTGAGCCGAATCACAGATATTTCCCCATGAGCAGAAACGATTTGACAGCGAAGCAGAACACGGACCAAGAATACGGAAAAATCCACCGACTTTGTTTACACAATTCCATCAAATAGCAGAATATTTACACACATACACACACACATACATACACGCATACATACACACATACACATACAGCCGCGTTGTGATCGTCATATATAAACAGAAGCCAGTGAGAAAACACGCCAAAACAGACAGAAGCAGAAAACAGTGCACGCGCACACAAAGCAGAACCCGCCTTGTCACGAACTGTTGTGTTCTGCTTGCAATTTCCGGTCGGTCAAGGTCATTGACCCACTGATTTGCAGTGCAATATGCCCAATGATTTTGTTCAAAAAAGAGGATACAATTGAATGAGGGATTTCTCAATTAAATATATAGTTCATTATACAAGAAAACTGGAAGTATGGAGCTGAAATAATAATATTTTGAGATTATAGAAGAAGCTACGAATAGAAAAACAAAATAAAAAATATTTTTGTTAAACGACAAATAATTCCGTTGTAGGCAAATCTAGTGCAAAATTATCACCGGAAGTGACAAAGCAAGACAGTAATCAATCTATGGGGTTCCCCATATGAATTTGCGTATGCATGTGTGTGTATGCATGTGTGTGTATGCATGTGTGTGTGTGTGTAATGCAGAGACCGTTGGAGATATTCAGAGATGAGAGATAATAAGAAAGAGAACTTGACAGAAGCAGAAGAGCAGAATGCTGATCGATTTGTCATTTGCCACGAGAAAACAGCTTCAATGCAAACAAGCTCTGCTCGACCACAATTTCTGCTTGATAAACATTTCTGCTTGATAAGAATTTCTGCTTGACAGTGCAGCTCGAGCAGACGACAAAATTTGTGTATGTCTGTGTGTATGTGTGTATGTGTCTGTGTAAGTGTGTGTGTCTGTGTGTATGTGTGTGTGTCTGTGTACGTGTGTGTATATATTTGTGTGTGTATGTGTGGGTATTGTTGGATGTTATGTATGTGTGGATGTGTATGTGTGGATGTGTGTGTGTGGATGTGTGTGTGTGTGTGTATGTGTGTGTGTGTATGTGTGTGTGTGTGTGTATGTGTGTGTGTGTGTGTGTGTGTGTCATGCCTTTATATAGCTAACAAATATCTCATATACACACACACATACACAAACAAATGACAACTTCTAAATAAATTGAAACAAAGATGAAAGAGACCGTGACAGAATCGGTGCTGCAAAAAGCCGACTCGAAGAGACCGAGAAATAAAACCGCTATCTGGAGGTTTCCGGTGTTCAGAGGTGAGCTCTGCAACAATGATTATAAACATTTTCCACTCTAAATTGTTAATTTTTCACATAAGATTCCTTTATTATATATCAGTTTGTATGCTTCTCAAATAATTCAGCCCAAATTTATCATTACTACAAGCAATTATTCAGCTGTGTGGCGTTCTCCTCTGGATGTCATGGTTCTGGCATGTTGCAGTTTGCAGGAGAGACCCGTTTCTTCAATGTTAAACACATCATTAGTCTCCGATGCAATAGTAATCGTAATAATCAGTGTTACACGAAGGTATTCGTCTATACCTAATAATATACCTGTGCATATGTCTATATATCCGGTCCTAATAAGTCACTGTTATCTGACAATCCGCTTGAAACAGTGAACTGTTGTCAGTCGACAAGCTGCAGTCAATATATTACATACATCTTCTATTTAAGAATCACTCAGAACCCTCGTTTTACGCTATTTGAAGGTGAGATGTATGAGAGGGGGCCAATATATTATTCCCCTATTTGGAGGCTTCTGTTATTCGGTGAAGGTTTGAATTGCGCTATTTGTAGGTGTAATTAACACGTTTTTGATAAGCTTTTGAACGGAACCAAGGAGATATTCTACTATTCGGAGAATTACGCTATTTGGAGGGTCGATTGTACCATGCGATTACTGGGAGTGTATTGAGGAGTGTCAACTATATGTGCAGTTTGAAAACGACCATAAATAGCCACACAACACACACACACATACACACTCGTACACACACCTTCTATATATAACACATTTGTGCACAAAAGAAGTGAACAAATACGAACGGAAAACACATTTGAAATTCATAAAATGAACCCGGACAAAACCGCAAAGAAGCGCCTGAATTACAATGTATCCATATTGTGCACATTGCTTATTCTGGGGTCGTTTTGTTATATGTTTGTATATGTATAAATATATCATGTGTATATATATATATATATATATATATGTGTGTGTGTGTGTGTGTGTGTGTGTGTGTGTGTGTGTGTGTGTGTGTGTGTGGGTGTGTGTTGTGTGCGTGTGTATTGTGAAATTTTTGTACTGAAAAAGCCTGATGAAGGATGTACAATAAAGCTGTGCACTTTACTTTACTTTACACACAAATACAGGAATACGTCGACACTTGAGACGTAGACTATCATGCAGTTACAGGCCAAGCTGCCTAGTCCAGTAGCTGTCTAGCTTGTGTCTAGCACAGTCCAACAGTCTAGCGCATGAGGAATGTAGGAATTGCCAAGTGGGTAATAAAAGGTCGGACAGAACAGGACAAATGTGTTTTTATATTAATCCGAATCAGTTGAAATTCGTTTCTAGTGGCATTCTGATATTGAAATCGTTGAAACAAGTGAGCTTTCAGAATGTTTCAGCGCTGTTGTGTGGAAAATGAAGAGTTGGCTCATTGAAAAGTGGAGAATCAGAGAGAAAGAGTTACACATCACTGATCTACCAGACATCTAGCGGGTCTCCAAAGCAGACATCTAATACCCGGTGTTTTTCTAGGGTGATTCAGGAACACCTTTGCCCCCTTGGTGCCTAATAAAGATTCCCAGCTTTTTGTAATGCTCATCTTGAAATTAAAAAGTTACCTTTAGATAAATGAGCGCATTTTTCGCGAAAGTAATCAATGCAGTCAAAATTAAAAATCAATTCATTTTGGGAAAATTATCAGGGCATATTGCCTCTCCCTGTGGACTCTATCAATACGACAAAACAGAAATGAAACAAGGCCGCCCTTAGTGAAATAAAAATAGGAATACGTGATAATTTACTAGGGCAAAACTACCCTTCGACACACCCACACACACCCGCATATATACAGGAAGTATCGGGAAAATAATTAATTAATGAATTGGATACAAAAGTAGAAATGACACGACATTTTAATGAGGAGAACAATTCACCTGGATATGTACATGGGGTGCCCTTGGGGGCGTGCCTCATCAGGGCATCGAAATATCGCAGGCGAAAAACACACCGACAATTGGCACAAAATCCGGGCGCATGTTACATACACACAGACATACACACTCACACACATACACACACCGCGTACGGACACTCACACCACGTATGGACAGATACACAACCACACACACACGCCTTCACTCACTAACTGTACGTTCAAACGCTCACACACACATACACACACACACATACACACACACACATACACACAGCCAGTGAGCAGCGCCGGGCATGTCACGTGATCCGCGCATCAGCCAATCAGCGCACGACTAGCGTTGCCTTTGGCTGAATTTGCGCGCGAAACGTGTTAGCACACAACTGAGCGTGTGTGTGTATGTGTGTATGTGTGTGTGTATGTGTGTGTGTGTTGTGTGGCTTTGGCTAATAGATTTGGGAGTTTGGCTATCAAATTTAGAAGTTTGGCTAATAAATTTGAATTTGAACATCATATTCGACAGATATTGCAATAACTACTAAAAATAACTACATATTATATGAGAATATTAGGAAAAACATATTTATTAAAAAAGTAGACTTTTTGAAGAAAAATAGTTTTTTAAACTGCACAGCAATACTCATTTGATCCGGGGACCAAATCTAGAGGGGCGCTTCTACCTTTTGGTGCAAAATGTATGTTGTGACATCCATTGAGAATATGCACAAATGACCTATACCAGCAATATGCTGGTAAATTTCTGCTTTCGCCAATGTATGCCAATTCATACTGATGGCATATTAGAAGGCATATGCTGCCAAGACAGACAGATACACAGACAGACAGACAGTCACACAGACAGACAGACAGACGGACAGACAGATAGACAGACACACAGACACACAGACAGACAGACGGACAGACAGATAGACAGACACACAGACACACAGACAGACAGACGGACAGACAGACAGACACACAGACACACAGACAGACACACAGACACACAGACACACAGACAGACAGACACACAGACACACAGACACACAGACAGACAGACACATAGATACACAGACACACAGACAGACAGACACACAGACAGACAGACAGACAGACAGACAGATACACAGACAGACAGACAGACACACAGACAGACAGACAGACAGACAGACAGACACACAGACAGACAGACAGACACACAGACACACAGACAGACAGACACACAGACAGACAGACAGACAGACAGACAGACACACAGACACACAGACAGACAGACAGACAGACAGACAGACAGACAGACAGACAGACAGACAGACAGACAGACAGATAGGATAAAGGTGCCTCCGCCCTGAATAATGACCCCGGCGCGCCACGCGCCGAGTTTCTGCTCGCCGGGTTTCTGCTCTGCTCTCGCGTTGAGCAGACAATTTCTGCTGTCGGCCGCACCCGCCATACATCTCCGTCCCGAGCAGAAAATGGACAGAGGCGGCGCCAGCGTTGCTCTCTCTCCTTGTGTTTGTGTGTGTGTTTGTATGTGTGTGTGTTTCTGTGTGTGTGTGTGTGTGTGTGTGTGTGGGTGTATGTGTTCGTTTGTGTGAGGTACGCAAAAATCGAATAGTTCACCGTGTAGAAACTTGACCGCTTTTCACAAAACCTGGCAAAATCGGGGTGAATTCCCTGTAGAAAACAGCGCATGTCAAACATGATGTCTGTGTGACATTGGAGCTAACTGGGCGACTAGCAGCGCCCCTGCCACAGTGTCCCCTTGGAAACGGTCGTGCTGGCGACAATGAGGCCAGCGATGGGTGAACGAGTTCTGCCTTTAGAGAGGCGAGGTGTGCCTTTAGAAAATCGACCGCCAGCACACGACAAGACCACCCAACCAGTCCAGGGCAATATTCACGGCTGAATCTAGGGGGAAAGGATAAATAGAGCCCGCCCGACTCATTTGCCCGTCAAGGTGAGAATGAGCCATGTTGTCGTGTTTGCTATAACACTCCCAATTCCCCAAGTGTAAATCTACAGGAGAAATTGTCATACCGTATGTGGCGGCCATTAAGCCAATGCCACCTTTCAGGCCTGAAATACTAGGTTTTTAATAGCACAGTCCAATAAGCCATCATCACTCTTAGCATTTCTCCGATAGTACGTGTCATTTACTCTGTTTGTTGCACATGGGCAATATGTTGACAAATCCATCAAACTATCTCATCAAACTATTGCACGTAATTGTATTGTATTAAATTTTATAAAATTCAAACTATAATGAAGCGTGTTCTTTTGGATAAATAGAACTTGTGCCGAATTTATTGTTTTCACCGTGAAATAGCTCTGAACATTCAGTCCACCATGGAGAATATGGTGTAGAATTTATTTAATATGGGCTTAATAGCTGGCATATACGGTAAATAGCGTTACACACGGGAATGGTGTGATGTTGTAGGTGAGATCTTTGACCAGGGAAACAGTTCAAATATAATAGAAGAATTGTCAATCAGCTACTGTGTTGTGACATGTCCACGGGATAAATTAACTATGGGGACATTCAGCAGAAAACCGTCAAGAATACAATTCATGAAACAGACTAAACGAAATTGTTTTATTTGGAAATTTTGAATTTCAACAAAAATCGCTTGTTCTCACAAGAACTGCAAAAACATGTAATAACCAGTTTTAATTTATTGATGTTATCCAGTGATTTTAAACTAGATCAAGCACAACGACCATCATCCGATGAGCAAGTCAATTCCTGATGATTTCGTGGCAGCAAGAAGCACACGGTTTACATCCAAACAGCATTCCCAGTGCATGGCTCCAATTCGTTGTCGTACAATGCAATTCCAACGTTGCTTTCTTCCGGCCACTGTGTGGATAATTGGAACACGTTGAAGGAGGAGGCTTTCTCGCAAAACAATTTGAAGAAATTCAAGGCCAAAGTAAATGAAATGCTACTGAAATAGCGGAATTGACTGTTGAGTCTTATTAATTGTATATTTATTCATATTTATTGTTACTTATTCATGCTTATTGTTATTTATTTTCCATTTATTTATATTTATTCTTATTTTACTCTCTATTTATTACGATTTATTATACGTTGTTTGTTATTTATTAAATTATACTTTTACTCAGTGTTGGCTGTTGTTGTTTATTGAATCATATTTATTGTTGTTGCTGTTTATTGAATCATATTTATTGTTGTTGTTGTTTATTGAATCATATTTATTGTTGTTGCTGTTTGTTGAATCATATTTATTTGTGTTGTTGTTACTTATTGAATCATATTTATATTTATTGTTGGATGTTTCTTATTGAATCATATTTATTGTTCTTGATTGCTATTTATTACTTATTTATTAATATTTATTCTTGTTTATTGATGGCTGATATTTACTGAATCACATATTTATTGTTGATTGTTATTATTTATTGAGGAACGTGGGCGGAGTGACATTATGCATTGTTATCGGATGATGGTTGATTATTTATTGTTATTTATTTATTATTTTCTTTCCAACTCTCTTTCTAGACTTTTTTCTTTTCGAACTCTCTTTCTCTCTGAATCTTTTGGGCGCTTCCGGTACATGGGGCCACCTTAGGGTGGTAATAGTGCTTGCACTCTTCCCATGCTACTGGATTTGCCTGTAATTAATAATAATAATAATAACTACAGTCCAATCTCGCTAATATCATCGCTATACTCGTATGTCATCCGTTCGGACCGAACAATATTAGCTAGGGCTTGTAAAAACCACCGTATTTCCTCAACGAAAACGCCTTTATTACAAAACAACTACATTTTCTAAATTTATCCTCAGTTTCAGTCCGAAGTTCTCAGAATCGTCGGCTGGCGGATTTTTTTAGGCGGATTTCGAGCATCTCGTTGTCTGCATGAACTTGCTGGTGCTGGTCCATTCGCGTTGGGTTTCTTAGAACGAAATGATCTCCTGTTAGATATATATATCTTTGACTTCGCTTTCCACCGGCTCCTCATGTTTCAGTCGCAAGGTGATCGTCGGCTTCAAGAAAGTCAGAAAGCTAGATTTCCTCGTTCTCATGAACCTACTCTTGAGAAGGCAGAGTTTCCCAGATCTCGAGCAGTTCAGAATCCTCCGTTTCAAGTTGAATCTTTACTCGACAAAATTCACCTTCACAAAACAGTTCCTTATCGTCGACAAACTTTACATAGTAGCGAGACTAGGGATGACATATTAAAGTTATTTCATAGAAATTTATCGAGACCGGGCAATAGTGACATAGTAGCGAGAGTGGCATAGTAGCGATATTTGAGTGTATCTCCTATTTTTTCTGTCGATTAAAATACTCTTGTTAGAACAAGTGAGATTTAATTATACATCTTTCAAACTTTATTTTCCGACAATAGTCTGCCATCTCTATATTAAAAAATTGCGTCGAATTGTTTTTTGACTCCCATAAATTTTAACATTGTGATTTTGACTGCGTTGAAAGAAAGTATGTGGATGCAAATAAACAAATAAATAAATATTGTTCGTTCCAGGGCCGGCCATGGACAAACTAGGCGGCCTCCTAGGACCTCAGATTGATGGGGCTCTCGCACGATAATCATGCAGGAATATAACCTCTCGTATAACATTCATAATTACGATTACTATTGCGACCATTGAGGTTAGGTTAGGCTAGGCTAGGTTAGGTCAGGTCAGGTTAGGTTAGGTTATTTTAGGTTCGATTTGGTTATTTTAGGTTATATTTGGTTAGGTTAGGTTAGATTATGTTATAACGTTATTGGCTTATGTTAGGTTAGGTTATTGCCAGAAATAATTTGAGACCGACAATGACTCAACAACCCTCGACCAGTCTGACATTAACATCTATCGAAAACAATATTGTCAAACCTCCTTTATTACTCGCAATATATCCGATACTTTCCTGTCTTCAAATCACGGATACTTAGAACTTAGTATAAATTCCAATTATTAGTTAATCATGATATATTTATCAGCAGTTTAAACAAATTGCGCTAGTTTATCCTTCGGTATTAATTAGTTTTTCTATTTCATCTGGGACCGCCGAATTCGCTTCGCCTATGGCCTCCAATTATCTAAGACCAGAACCTGGTCAGTTTCATAACGAGATCAAACGTGGTTTTATTTCTTCATAAATGCCTGTGCATAACGTATTTATTGACTCCTAATCGTTACAATTTGAAATATGTTGAGCTGTTCAGAATATTTCCCATTCAGTAATTCTCTTTTGCCTATCAGGAAGAATTTTTACTCTGAAAAAGCGTACAGAGCAGAAATATTCGCAGCAGAAACCACAATTGCCCGTTGAAAGACCCAAGACTCGAGCAGAACAATGAAGCAGAAAAATGCACAAAACGCAGACGAATGGCCGCAGCAGAAATTTACGCTTCTGCTGCTGCTCAAACGCCGATAAAAATCGCAACATTCCTGCTCAGCCATCTGAACGCCTCAATCAGCACACACACGCGCATACAAACACGCTCAGAGCTGTGGCGCAGCATACACTCAGCTACAGCCGGACAAACATACGAGCGCACCACCGGATATTGGGCACACACGCGCGCATACGTACAGGCGTAGATGCGTGCATGAAGATAAGAGAAATTTCGGCGTTAAAGGCGCAGTCCATGAAGTCATAAACGACACCCAGACATCGTGTGTATGTGTGTGTGTGTGTGTGTACTTGTGTGTGTGTGAGTGTGTGTGTGTGTGTGTGTGAGTGTGTGTACTTGTGTGTGTGAGTGTGTACTTGTGTGTGTGTGTGTGTGCCTCTGTCTAGGCATACTTGTGTGTTTGACTGTGCGCAGGTGTGTGTATGTGTCTGTGTGTGACAATTACACACTCATTCGTCAGGACACACACAGACATATAGACAGACACACACCCACACACAGACATACCGACAGACACACACACGCGCACAAATACACAGTCCGTATGGACTTGGTCAATTGCGTGATAACATGGCCATAGTCGTTAATTGACTCCCAGGAAGAAAATGAGACATTTGACTAGGAGGAGCACTATGAGAAAGCCAAGAAAGAGGTCGAGAAAAAGAAAGAGAGTATGAGAGGCGTCGTGAAAGAGCAAACAGGACGGAAGCAGAAATCAAGCAGCACAAAACATTGAGAGACAAATGAATTTGAACACAAATTGAGAGACACAGCTTACTGGAGGAATGATAATGGGGGAAGATCGACTAGGAAAGAGAACAACACGACACTTTCATGTTCAAGCGATCCCCACGATGTAAACGCTATTTGTCCGGGAAAAAGCTAGCGTGGTTTGAAATTTGAGTTGCGTGAGATCATGGTTTGTAAGTATATATATTTATTTGGTCTTTCTCAGTGGATGATTCATTATCACCACGCATATTGTGCTAAGCTATTGATAAATTTAAGTAAAAACTCCAAAAACCAAAAAGCAAAAAACAGAATTTAACCAAAAAATAGATTCACGCACCAAAAACAAATTCAATGACATTTTATTCGGCAAATGAACACACACACACACACACACGCGCACTCACCATTTTCACGCCAGCTCAAAGCAGAAATGTTTGTGAATTTAAACAACATATAGCAGACAGAAAGCAGAAATACAATGAAACATACACACACACACACACACATACAGACAAGCAGAAACTTATCATGCAAGCAGAATTAGCTACAGCTCTCTATGAAGCAGAATCCAACAAAGAAGCAGAAATAAAAACACAAATAAAAAAATGTTCAATGACATACTGCTGGATTTAAAAAGAACATGCTTGGCATTCCAGAATGAGGCGATCGGTTGTAATATACTTATGATTACACGATTATGCACGTAATTCTACCTAATTTGCATATGGTTGTTCATACTATATACAAACAGCATGTCGAGTGAGAAATCACAGCCGCCATGTTTCAATGGGAACACGAGCAAAAACATGAGTCAGCAAATTTAATGAAACTAACCAAAGTGGCAATGAGACTACAATGAAAATCACGAACTCCAAACACACAAACATACACACACAACACACACACATACAGATAATTGCTAAAACAAAACACAATTGTTCGCACATAGCAATTTTAGAAATGTGTTTCAACAAATTTGTACTCGGCGAAGCAGAAATACAACAACAAACACGGATGAGCAGAAAATTCTGCTCGCATTATTATTCAAACCACAAGAATTTCCTAAAACAATTGCACACCCTAGAGCGCACAATACAGAAGCAGACGCAAATATGAACTAAAAAATCAACTACATCAGAATGGACAATAAGCACACACACACACACACGCACACACACACACACACAAACACAAACACACACAAACACATGAAATAATTCAAATAAAACTAGCGGTGTGTTTAACACCAGATACTGATCGTAGTATTTTTCAGTGATATTTCGCAAAGGCAAGAAACAGAATGCCCTGGGGAAATATTACAAGCCTTATGGAAAACTGGCCGATCTAGTTGCGCTCCGATCTAGTTCTTCACTGCTCTTCTCGTTGTCTACAAGCAATAACACACACCGACACATACACATACACACACACACACACACAAAATAGCTGACGGTAGGAATATATGAGCAAAAACATTGAGAGACATGATATTTTAAATCATTTTGAATTGATGTGATATTTCTAGACAAACATCAAATGCTTTAACACACAACTACGAATTCAATAAGCAACCCATGACTGACATGTACACACACGTGTGTATATATGTGTGTGTGTGTGTGTGTGTGTCAACCTGAGCTAACGTGACGTGACGTATATATGTCGTATACAAGCCGACGACCCAAACGCCGCGACGTGCGGGAAGAAGTTCGAGAAGAAGTTCGAGAAGAAGTTCGAGATGAAGTTTGAGAAGTTTGAGAAGAAGCTCGGGATGAAGTTTGAGAAGTGCGAGAAGTGGGGCGATGGCAACTGGTGTTGGTGACGCTACATTGCGACATCAGTGAATCTATGTAATTACGCCGCTCCACGCTATGACCACGAGCCTTATTGAACACTACATACCCACACACACACAAACACACACACACACACACACACACATACACACACATGTGTAGGTATGTGTTCATATATACCGAAAAAAACTCTATATGAAAGACAGTTCTAATTGAAGGGCAGCTCTAATTAATCGTCCTTTTGATTAATAAATATATATTGACAATAGCTATGACTAACTGATTTCTATCAGTGAACTTGTGATTAATTATTCACCAAATGTTTGTGGCTTTTGTTAAATATACATGCATACGTTACCTGGTTGAATTTTCATCCATAAAATATACCGTATCTTCTCAAAATTCTGACACCAGCTGGTGGAAAAGAGGTTTTACGGTATATACGTTGATAAATATACATTAATTATGCTTAATTTGCATAAAACGGACATACACATAGTTGACACGCACACGCACACACATATATACGCGCGCGGCAGCCATGTGACAAATCAAGATATTATCTGTCGCTATATGTGCAAACACACACACACGCACAGACACACACACACAGAGACAAAGGCGTTAACAAAGTACTGAAGAATCGTCATCCATCATAATGACACTTGTATGTGTGTGCGTGCGTCAGTGTATGAGTATACACAACACACACGAACACACACACACACCACAAATCTCCATACATGACTAACATGACAATTCCTAGCACACACACACACACACACACACACACACTGAGAGAGAGAGAGACATGGCGAGATAAGACTTGGAGATTCATCATGGCATTGTGGTCGCGTGTGATGACTGGGATGATTGCAAGATGAATGTGTGCCGGCCGAGACAATCATGCACAGAGCAGGAACGAGATGTTGAATGATTGTGATTATGATTGGGGTGAGGATTATGATGCTGATGAAGAGACAAGGTGAAAATAGGAAAATAAAAAACTAACAAAATCTCAATATGATGATTTAGTCCAAATAAGTAATTGGTAAGTAAGTATGACTTACAAGAGTTAAATCATGGTGTATCGCAAGTAAGCGCAAGTCATAATGCGTTACTGATAAGCTATTGTAGAAATAACGCCGGAAAAGAGTGCAGAAATATGGATAAAAAATGCACAACGTGACAATAAATTCATCATCAAATAACACACGAAAATAGCACACAAAACACTCGGGAATACGACCAAGAATAACAACACAAACCAAAAAACCAAATTTCCAAAGATCGGGTTAAGCTATTTATAGTCAATATCAATTACTATAACATAAACATTATGTATAAATATATGAATACATTTTAGCAATATAATTAGGCGACAGACACACACATACACACACACATACAGACAGACAGACAGACAGACACACAGACAGACAGACACACACCTTGCAGCGCCCTGGAGGCTGAGTAATTGTGACGTATCATCAGATAGCGACATATCAAGTACCCAGTACGATTAACTCCGTGAGTACAATGCACACCCACCACACCTGACTCACACACACACACACACACACACACACACACACACACACACACACACACACACACACACACACACACACACACAGACACACACACACACACACACACACAGGCATGTTAAACAGATGCACAAATACATAGAACACAGATATACGTAAACTAGACGCAATACAATACAGAAATAATCAGGGTGTAGATTTGTGTCGAGGCTCGGGGGATGACAGTCATCATGCATTATTGTTGAAAGTTGACTCAGTGGGTCAATTGCATGAGACCCTCAATCATTTTATGCCCAGTCAATTACAACAGACAAATACCTCAATGAAAAGTGTATTGCATACACACACACACACACGTTTGTCGTACCCAATGTACCGAACTCAGCAGAATCATCGGGGGTATAATTGCATATTTATACCCAGCAGCTAATTTGTCAGGGGGTATATTACCCCGTATAACCCCAGGATCCACACCCATGGATATCAGCCAATATCAATGATACGGAAATGGTTTGATACAAACATCATATCAATCAACACACACACACGCTCGCGCATTACATTAGGTAGATATTTATATAGCGTCCTACACCTAGACCAGTGGATCTCAACCATTCTCAGTGCTCGTAATGCTTTCTAATCAGCACTGAGCTCTCGCACACACTGAATTCTTGATAGCTATACGAAAATATACAAATACAAACGTTTTGTTATACAAATAACAAAACTGTTTTCCAATATGCATTCATACAACTTCTCAGGAAGATATAGTGTATAGATTAAACATATAATTTCTTCAAAAAAATTACAGGAATCCTCGAATCCCCTAGGAACCAGGCTCACACCACCTAGGAACCAGGCTAGCACCCCTGGTTAAGAACCCTAATCTAGAGGGTCTCTAGGGCGCTGCTGACACACACACATACACACACACACACACACACACACACACACACACACACACACACACACACACACACACACACACACACACACAAGTAAAACGTGGTATGTTGTCCACGATTGAGGGGGGCATGCTAGGGTGCATCAACGAAGGGTGAGCTTGTATCGACATACATACACACACACACACATGCACGAGAAAGAGACAGACAGAGAGAGACGAATAGGTAATTAAGAGCGGCGATATGTGACGCGAGACACATCACTTACGAGCGTGACCAGGTGATAATTACACCGATATCGTATCAGTCGCCAATCTCACAGCACACACACACACGGATGCACACACACACACACAGACACACACACAGACATACATGCTGACATGTGCAGTGCGATATGGCGTCCCCAGGTGAGTTGGGCCAATCAACAGGTGTGCTACCCACGCCACACACACACACACACACACAAACTGAACAGTCGCAACTGTGAAACTTCGCCAGGAAAAATTGCTCTCAAAATGGCAACAGGATATTTTATATGACAGAATATTTGAAGTGTAAGATGGTGTTAAAAAGTGGTGTATGAGCTATCTCTTTTTCACTCTTTTTTTTCTTCTTTTTCTGTATGATATATGTACAAAATGTGTTGATGATTGAAACATGTGTGTGTGTGTGTGTGTGTTTCTCTGTGTGTATCTATGTTTCCATGTGTGTGTGTCTGTGTGTGTGTGTGTGTGTGTGTGTGTGTGTTTGTGTACGAAACATGTGAAATGCGAACTGCAAACACACGCACACACACACATACACACAACTCGTACATGTTCACTAGAATTCAGCACTGACTTGCGCATAGATTATTAATCGCACCCAAAACATACATAAACACACACACACACACACACACACACACACACACACACATTGCGGCAACGTGTAACCCTATGAAACCTGATATGTGCGTTTGTGTTTGGTTTTGCGCAGTCTATATGATAGCGTAATAAAGTCCAAAACATGGATTTAACTTGATAATCAATCTATGCCTGCGACATTAAAACATCGGAATTAACTCTTCACACACAAACACACACACAAACACACACACATAGAGAGAGAGACACACTCACCTGGCGAGAAAGAGTTACGGAGGAAGTTGTCAAGACATTCGACAAACCTACACACACACACACACACACACATACATATATATGCACACACAAATACACACAAGATGAGTTCAAGCTTTTCATATTGTTCCCTTCTATAGCAAACGGATTCTAAACAGACAGACAGACAGACAAACACAGACACATGAACAGAAACACATGAACACAAACACATGAACACAAACACAGATAAACACCGGCGTCACAAAACAATCAGGTTGCTACTAGGTGAAAACACACATGCAAGCACCAAAATTCTTGAGAAGAAATAGTTGAGCAGAAATAGTTGAGCTGAAATAATTGAGCAGAAATACTTAGAGCAGAAATAGTTGAGCAGAAATCACGCACCGATTGACAACTGTTTGACTGGGCACCGCATGTCCTTCAGTGGCAATTTTCACATAGCTCACTCCACGCGAAGTGAAAGTCTGCACCAAAATACATTTGCAATACATTTGCAATACATTTGCAATACATTTGCAATACATTTGCAATACATTTGCAATACATTTACATGGCAAATATAAATATGAAATAAACGTACACATTTTGAGTGTTCACTTTCAAACCAATATCTTGTGTGTGTTTCTCATATCAGATATCAAATTTGCGTAGTTAAACACACACATATACTCACATGTGCATTATGTTTGTGAGTATGCCCATTTGCATGCTATGGAAACTTACCTTGAGTACCCCCTAGAACAGTGGTTCTTAACCTGTGGGATATTTCCCACTGGTGGGGAATGGAAGAGTTGTCAAGTGGGAAGCTAAAAGTCGGACAGAACAGGACAACTATGTGTGCTTTTATCTATTCGAATTCGTTTATTTTGGTTTCTAATCGCCTCTTGACATTTACTTTGATGTAACAACTGAATTTATTGAATTTATCAGCGCTTTTGTGGAAAATGAAATTCGTTAAGAAGTGGAAAATCAGAAAAGAAATGTAAAGAAGCACTGCCCTAGAGGAACGCCTACATCCGCCCCTGACCGCTTGCCATTGACCAATGATAGCCCACCTCAGGCCGGTAAAAGCGAGTAGTATTGGTGAGATCAACAATCATCTTGAGATCGGTCACATCTCGCAATACATCACACGGCGAGAATCTACACACACACACGCACACACACACACACACACACACACACACACACACACACACACACACACACACACACACACACACACACACACAGACGCACATTACATCACATCTGTCTCGAAGCTATGAATCATGGAATAAGAGCACGTCGTTAGATAAAACATGCATTCATTCCAAATGCGACACAAAAATATCATATTGAATACGTAAATATGAAAAATGATTGTGACAAAACATACACTACGTTTAACTATACTGATAAAATGTTTTGTAAAATTAAATAACACTGACCTAAGTTGATGTTCCACCCTGTGCAAGATATTCTGGGGAAGAAAACACACACACACACATTACATTACATTAAGACATATATATCGCGTTTTTCACCCGAGGGTCTCAAAAGCGCTCACACACACACACACAAAATCTTCATTTACCCCCACCTCATATATTGTGTACCAATCTGGTCATGCACGTGGACATCTTATTTAAAACGATTAAAAGTTGCACAAAACAAAATTATTAGATGTATAATGAGGTTAAAAAAGTTTGATTCAACAACAAATTCTAACTCAGCAATGAAATTACTACGTTTCGGCTCTATACGCGAATACTTCATAATCCTTTTTGTCTATCGGCTTCTATACGAACATAAGGAGATCAATAACATTTTCTATCGCTTGGACAACCGTTATCACAATATCAGACACAATAATGACCCTGCGGTACCAAAATTCAGGAACAAAACTTCTTCAAAACAGCCTATTATATCAAGGAGCAGAAATTTAGAATAATTTATCTTCGGAAATAGATTTCTTAGAAACATCTACCTCACTAAAACAGCTCAAAAAGAAACTTAGAAATCACTTCCTGAATAAAACTGACGCCGACAATTAACATTTTCCTGCAATGATAACGGATTGATTTTCATATTTGCCCACACGTTCATTTTATATCTCTTTCTGCGTTTACTGCGATCTGTGCATATGTATGCATGTATGTACGTGTGTTGTGTGTATATATAAATGTGTATATGTATGTATGCATGTGTACATATTCTATCTCGTGATAATTGATTGTTAATTGAATCCGTTTCATTCATTATTACATGTTCGTCTAAGAGCAGTTGCTCGACGAACATAGCCGTATGTCTGTTTTCTGATGATTTTCGTGTGAACTGTTTTTCTTTCCTGGCAATAAATTTACAATTTACACACACACAGACACACACTCAAGTACAAGAGTCATACACATTCACAATCACGAGCACACACACTCACACACACACACAAAACAGACAAGTACATATACGCACAAACACAAACATACAATCACGTTTACATACTCAAAAACACAAAAATACACACGCACATACACATACATATTGAATAAGATAGCACAGAAGACAACACAACAGACAACAAATTAAGACAACACAGCAGGCATGCAACGACATACACTCAGATTGACAAATCACAACACAATGGACACACAAATACAAACCAGAAAACAACATAACATACACTCAAACGCATAGATAGAGAACAAAACACAACAGACACCCAAACACAGATAACAGAGCTCAACACAACAACACACAGACAGCATACAATGGAGAAACATACATACACAAGAACGGAAAACACACGCATGAAGCACATACACATAGAAGACCGAATTAGGAAACAATCATATTCAGTACAAATATATAAAATATTATTAAGACAGTTATAAGACTTGGTGAAAAAAAAATTTAGTATGTTTTTTGAAAAGAGATAGAGATTTTATTGAGCGTATTGAGGGAGAAAGCCTATTGTAGATACGAGGTCCTAAGATAGAGAAACAACGATTGTAGTGAAAATGCCTAGAAGGAAAGGAAGGTTCAACTTGTAGAGAAGGATCGTTAGAAGACCTAAGAGAAAGAGATGAGGTTTTATAAGAGAGGAGGTCAAACAGATACGCAGGCTTACGAAGATGAAGAGCTGAATGAATAATTAAACAAATACGATACTCAACAAGAGCCTTAATGGGAAGTAACCTAAGTTTTTGTAAAGTAGAAGAAACATGAGAACCCGAAGGAAGAGAGAGACACACACACACAAATACACACACACACACACACAAATACACACATACACACACACACACACACACACACACACACACACACACACACACACACACACACACACACACACAAAGACACTCACACAAAGACACACACACAAATACACACATACAAATACACACATACACACACACACACACAAAGACACTCACACAAATACACACACACTCACACAAAAGCTACAAGACGCAGAGTCAAGCGTGTGTTATCCCTGAAGACATTTCACAGTGATATCAATGCGTTTTGAAAAACAATCTCTCATACTATTTGGCTGAATTACTATTGAGACTATGACACGTGTCTATGTGTGTGTACGTGTATGTGTATATGTGTGTGTGCATATTTAGCGGGAGTTAGGGATAAGAACGAGGTAAATGGGGCACGAATACTAGACTAAGAAAACAGACACATACATACATGCACAAACATGGATAGAGAGACAGACAGACAGATACACACAAACACACACAGAGAGAGAGAGAGAGAGAGAGACGCTAGCTAGCCGGTAGTGGGGGCAAATTGAAGCGGAAGTTAAACCAGACAGGCGATGACCAAAATAAATTAGCTAACCGCATCTCTGATCGATCGACAACATACACAAACACACAAGCACACACACACACACACACACACACACACACAAGCACACCCACATGCATACACATGCATACACAAGCACATATATATATATATATATTTATATATATATATATATATATATATATATATATATATATATATATATATATATATATATATATATATATATATATATATATATATGTGTGTGTAAAGGTTGAAAGTGAGGGAAACCAAAAGACCAATACAAGCATATAGAAGGCAAGGAATCAATACAATACACGCAATTATAATATACAGGGTTTAATTACGACTATAATATGACGATTACTTGGTTGATTGCCTCATTATCACATGAAGTAATAAAAACATTGGGATACATTTTCTAATTGTTGGTGTCGATTTATGTGGGCTTTAATTTGAGCGATTCACTGCAATAAAATGCATGTGCTGGAATAAATTTGGAAAAGTTCGATTAAATTTAAGAAAAAACCTCTTGGAGAAATTTCGAGCAGAAATTCCAAGATAAGCCAATGAACAGAGCAGAAAAAACAAACACACAAGCACACACACACGTCACACAAACGCTCCACGCTTTCTGGTCCAGCGAAACTGCTCAGATATCAGACTCTATGCGTCCATGAAAACCTGAACAAACACACTAACATATACGATGAAGCTATGTGATATTGTAATTAGCCATGGACAGAGCTGTACTGACAAACCGTGTACACACACACAACTTGTACACACGGGACCAACTTGACCAAATGAAATCTAGTCGACATTCGTGTGGTGTCTTCTACCCGATGAAAAAACCCAATTGGCACCATACTGAAACAATACACTACACGACTGGACACAACAAGAATTCAAGGCATGCGCACACACACACACACACAGACAGACAGACAGACAGACAGACGGATAAACATGCAGTGACAACATACACACACACCGCCTCGGGCATCAAATAAGCAGGCAGAATGCGTGGGAAAAAAACACACACATACATGCATACATACACACACACATACACACGTCTGCGTAGCGTTGAGTCACACTTGTTAGCTGTACAATGTTAGCCAATTGCACCACAGGGGCACTGCTCAGAAACAAATGAACTCGCCCTAGGGGAGCCACCACTGGGGACTCAAGCACACACATACACACACGCACACACACACACACAACGTATAAACACACAAGCACACAGAGACAAACACACACAACGCATAAACACACAAGCACACAGAGACAAACACCCAACAAACATCTCACAACAGGAAGAGACACGCAACATGGTCGTGCCCGCGGGGGACTGCAACACACAACAGCACACTAACACACACGCACACACAAACAAGTATCTGGCGCAGGAGACTGCAATACAATAACAAAACACTAACACTGACTTGGTCGCTAACAGGGCACACACACACGCATGCATGTGCCAATAACACATATGTACACAACAGTTGAGAATTTGAAAATACAACACAAAGTGTAAAAGATTTCGTTGAAAACTTGCTCAAATATGCAGGATAATTTTAATCTCACACATTTATAGCTAGAGTTTGGAATTATATGTGATAATTTTTGGCGTTTAGTTGTTTTTATAACGTGACGAAAAATGCGAAAATATATTGTCAAAAGCCCAGAAATATATTATTCAATTATCAATTCAAGGCCAAAATTGTGTCTTGACTGGGTTTCTCGATAAGGAAGGGGTTATTATAGATTTCTGCCTCGACTCATAACAATGCCGTGATTCGATTCTTCGATTCTTGAATTTTTCAGCACGTTTGTGGCAAATGAAGAGCTGACTGATAAGAGATGAGGACTCGGAGAGAAAAGGTCACGAGCCAGTGTTCCAGCTGATTCGAGCACTGATGCGGTCATTGTCGCTGGTACAATATGCAGCAACAAATAGGGCTTATAATTGTGACTTATCTGTCGCTGCTACTTGTGGTCCTCCAAACCTCCCCTTCGACCACTGCCAACGCCTCCTTCATATACAGTCAGCGACTGTCATGATCTATCAGAGACACAGGATCATAAATGCACATGGTTGTGCAACAGCCAGCATTACACTGACGATGTGGTCTGATACTGATGACTTTGAGGCAGCTCATTGTTCTCGGGCAGCAACAGTTCAGAAGAACTTACTGTTGATATGCCGGCGACTGCGCCTGTTTCTATTTGATCTGGACGATGCACTGCGCTGATTTAGCTGACATGCAGAGCATAGTCCACATCGCCCTCCACCTCCGCTACCACAAGTCCACATGTCCCATGGGTATTTTCGTAGCTGGAGTCTATTACTCGGTGTTATTCTAAACGTCTCTCTATTTTTGCCAGGTAGCTCGGCTGGAACAGGCTGTCTTCTTGTCAATCTCCTAACATTCAGTCTGATAGCCGTACTAGCACTGTGTTGGTGCCGTTGTTGATTTTGTGACTTTGTCGTGCCTTTTGCCAGCGTGACTGTGCACTTTGGTGAAACATCGCTACATCTGGTATTGGTAGAACATAATGCTCGCGAGGTTTTGCCTTTTGGCACACTGCCAACAGTTGCAGCAGCTTGTTTAATATTGTTCATTGTTGTGCTTTTTGATGTGTTCACACAAACAGCATTCTGGACACGCATCGCTTGAAGGACGTATCGCAGAGTGCTCAACGTCTCTTCGTAGCACTCGTCTTTTTGACTGATGGTCGCCAGCACGGCGGTCTTGCTGTTGCCTCCCAGCGAGTCCTGCAAGAGCCGTGTTAGTTTAGAATCACGGTACGGCACGTGATCGGTAGAACGCACCAAGGCCGATATTACGTTGCCTAGTGCACTGAGACTGCGGTTGATAAGAGCAGCGTCGCGCTGGTTTTCCCGCATATCTTGTGTTTTGTGCACGATTTCCGAGCCTGCCAAATCGACTAGGTTCAGTTTGCTGGTTCTTACATGCTCCGTTCCATTGTTTCCGGCAGTCCAACGGCACTCCACTCTGACAGTGAAGATGCTATGCGACCTGGAGCTATGCTCATTCATTTTCGTCGAGCATACCGTGCGTTGAGCGTTACCGCTCTCAGCATAGCGTTGGACTTCGTCAAGGCTTCGTACTCTATGTACCGACAAGCCTCGAACCTCGGCATCTTTGTTTTCTGGTCTAACAATTTCCAACCACTTGTCGCTTGGCTCTAGCAAGTCGATCAATCGCTCCTTGTGGAGCTCCATGTATGAAACGCTCACGTCGTAGGTTTCGTTCGACGGAGATTCGGCAGCCCTACGGAATATCTCCACCAAGGAGTTTTGTAAGATTCCTTTGTTTGAGCCATTGTGATAGTTTCCCAACATGGAGTAAGTTTTGCCGGAACCTGTTTGACCGTACGTTAACAGTGTTCCGTTATATCCTTGCATCACACCGTTGATGATGGGATGGGCCACTTGTTCGTAAACTTCCAGTTGGCCAGTTTCAGCTGGTAATACGGCGTCGAAGCGGAACTTTCTTGACACTCCCACGATGTGTCTGCCCAAGCGTTTGGTCGGAGGTCGCAAGTGGACAGTGTTGTTTTTCTGGTCCACACTCACCACACAGTCATTGCGACTCTTGCGCTGTTCAAGCGCACTAAACGGTCGCACACGAATGACAGCCTTAACCTTGCAGTTCATGTTGGATGATTAATTTGCTCAGATGAAGCTAAACGACAGATGCGGTTCAGATACAACTCAAGCAGCTGCAGTTCAGATGCAGCTAGATGAAGACTTGCTCGCTAGAGTTCGTCAGATAACCGTTCACGTTAAGATAAACGATTACAGTGAGGAAATTCTAGCAAGTGTTTTCATAACCTGCTTTTCACAGAAATCGCGTGACATGCAGTATATTCTTCCTCGGTTTTTGCAAATTTTAGTCGATTAATTAAGTTCTATATGACTTTTTTCATGACTTCGTTGACTGTATTTCATTTATTATTGGCGAAGATATGGCGAAGCACCTCAGATGAATTCCAGGCACAAACTATATAATTATATATTTGGATATTATTTTTCAGTGAAAATTAAATTTTACATGAAAAAATATTTTTGTGATCGCAAAAAATTCCCAACTCTAGTTATAGCTGTGAAGCAGCAAAGATATAGCAGCAAAGAGCGCAGAGGAGAGGAAGCGGCGGCGCTACGCTGAATTCAGCCAGCGGTACGATTTCGTGCCTCTGGCCGTGGAGACTACCGGCGTACTAGGCGAGGTTTTCGAAGAGCTGATAAAGTGCCTCGGTCATCGCATGAGTGCAAGGAGTGGAGAGCCCCGCGAAACTGCCTGGTTGAGACAGCGGATCGGTCTGGCTGTCATCCGCGGTAACACCGCAGCCATTTGCCAACTGGGCGACTTTACATAATTCTGTGTATGTGTGCGTTTTGAAAGTTGTTGTGTATCATGTGTATATTGTAAATATAGTGTTAATTGGAAAAAAAGAAGTTATAGCTGATAATTGACACACACACACACACAAATTAAAACGATAGCGAACGACAAATTTCCATTGTGTAAAAGCCCTTCTAGTGCAAACTACAAAATATTAGTGCGTGTATGATAAACCGTGTCAGATAGCGGGAAAGTTAAGGAAAACTTTAGGATTTCTACGTCAAAAATATCATCGCCTACAAATGTGTATGTACTCACACACACACACACACACACACACACACACACACACACACACACACACACACACACACACACACACACACACACACACACACACACACACACACACACACACACACACACACACACACACACACACACACACACACACACACACACACACACACACACACACACACACACACACACACACACACACACACACACACACACACACAAAAATACGAACACAAAAGTTACATTAGCTCTTTAGTTGGGAAAAATGTCAACTTTGTCAGAAATGCTTTGAAATCCACCAGTACACTTTGCTGATCACAAACGGCGACACACACACACACACAGAACACACACACACACGGAATACGGAATACGGAATATGGCCATTACATTCCGCAGTTAAAAATATTCAGCCCATACGCTACATTTCCTCCTGTGTCGTAGAGGTGTGTGTGTGTGTGTATGTGTGTGTGTGTATGTGTGTGTGTGTATGTGTGTGTGTGTGTATGTGTGTGTGTGTGTGTATGTGTGTGTGTGTGTGTGTATGTGTGTTGTCACCAATAAACTATACAGCCCACCCTACACACACACACACACACACACACACACAAACAGACGCACACAGACATACACTAGCATATACATGCACAGATGAACAACGGAACACAAAAAGCCCAGTTCAGAAAGAATGGGATCAAGACAGAGAGAAGGCAAGGCAGGAGACATAGAAAGAGGGATGGAGTACATTGAGAAACAGTAAGAGTAGCACAAACTGCACTTGAACACAAATTTGGCATAAGTGAGTGCATGATAACATCACACACACACATACATACACATGCAGAGACGGTGAGTATTGACAAAAAGTATAACAGACACCCCACTCCCAACCCTCTGGCACCAGGAGGGGGTAGAACAAGCTGGCATGCCGGACACACACACACACACACACACACACATACATACGTACATCAGTAACAATATCGTCACAGACACACACACACACGCACACACACGCACACATACTGGGAGCCAATTGCTTGGCCAATTAATAACCACGCATAGTGGGGCGCTTCACAGCATCTTGTAACAAGACCACTGACACGACACCACTGACACGACACCACTGACACACCACCACTGACATGACACTACTGACACACCACCACTGATACGACACCACTGATACGACACCACTGACACACCACCACTGACACGAAACCACTGACACACCACCACTGACACGAAACCACAGATACGACACCACTGACACACCACCACTGACACGACACCACTGACACGACACCACTGACACGACACTACTGACACAACATCACTGACACGACACCACTGACACGACACCACTGACACAAAACCACTGACACGACATCACACCACTGACACGACACCACTGACACAACACCACTGACACGACACCACTGACACGACACCACTGACACAACACTGATACGGCACCACTGACACGACATCACTGACACACCACCACTGACACGACACCACTGACACGACACCACTGACACGACACTACTGACACAACATCACTGACACGACACCACTGACACGACACCACTGACACAAAACCACTGACACGACATCACACCACTGACACGACACCACTGACACAACACCACTGACACGACACCACTGACACGACACCACTGACACAACACTGATACGGCACCACTGACACGACATCACTGACACACCACCACTGACACAACACCACTGACACGACACCACTGACACAACACCACTGACACGACACCACTGACACGACACCACTGACACAACACCACTGACAGGACATCACTGACACGACATCACTGACACAACACTACTGACACGACACCACTGACACAACACCACTGACACGACATCACTGACACGACACCACTGACACAATACCACTGACAGGACATCACTGACACGACATCACTGACACAACACTACTGACACGACACCACTGACACAACACCACTGACAGGACATCACTGACACGACACCACTGATACAACACCACTGACACGACACTACTGACACATCACTACTGACACGACATCACTGACACACCACCACTGACACAACACTACTGACACGACACCACTGACACAACACCACTGACACGACATCACTGACACGACACCACTGATACAACACCACTGACACGACACTACTGACACAAAACCACTGACACAACACCACTGACAGGACACCACTGACACAACACCACTGATACGACACCACTGACACTACACCACTGACACAATACCACTAACACGACACCACTGACACGACACCACTGACACAACACTGACACGACACCACTGACACAACACCACTGACACGACATCACTGACACGACACCACTGATACAACACCACTGACACGACACTACTGACACAAAACCACTGACACAACACCACTGACAGGACACCACTGACACAACACCACTGATACGACACCACTGACACTACACCACTGACACAATACCACTAACACGACACCACTGACACGACACCACTGACACAACACTGATACGGCACCACTGACAAGACATCACTGACACACCACCATTGACACGACACCACTGACACGACACCACTGACACAACACCACTGACACGACACCACTGACACGACACCACTGACACGACACCACTGACACGACACCACTAACACGACACCACTGACACGACACCACTGATACAACACCACTGATACAACACCACTGACACGACACTACTGACACACAACCACTGACAGGACACCACTGACACAGCACCACTAACACGACACCACTGACACCACACCACTGACACAACACTGACACGGCACCACTGACACAACACCACTGACACGATACCACTGACACGACACCACTGATACGACACCACTGACACAATACCACTAACACGACACCACTGACACGACACCACTGACACAACACTGATACGGCACCACTGACACGACATCACTGACACACCACCACTGACACAACACCACTGACACGACACCACTGACACGACAACACTGACACGACACCACTGACACGAGACCGCTGACACGACACCACTGACACGACACTACTGACACAAAACCACTGACACAACACCACTGACACGACAACACTGACACGACACCACTGACACGACACTACTGACACAAAACCACTGACACAACACCACTGACATGACACCACTGACACAACACCACTAACACGACACTACTGACACAAAACCACTGACACAACACCACTGACACGACACCACTGACACGACACCACTGACACACCACTACTGACACGACACTACTGACAAGACACCACTGACACAACACCACTGACACGACACCACTGACACGACACCACCGACACACCACTACTGACACGACACCACTGACACAACACCACTGACACGAAACCACTGACACAACACCACTAACACACCACCACTGACACGACACCACTGGCACAACACCATTGACACGACACTACTGACACAACACCACTGACACGACAACACTGACACGACACCACTGACACAATACCACTGACACAACACCACTGACACGACACCACTGACACGACACCACTAACACGACACCACTGACAGTACACCACTGAGACGACACCACTGACACAACACCACTGACACGGCACCACTGACACAACACCACTGACACAACACCACTGACACGACAACACTGACAAGACACCACTGACACGACACCACTGACACGACACCACTAACACGACACCACTGACAGTACACCACTGACACGGCACCACTGACACAACACCACTGACACAACACCACTGACACGACAACACTGACAAGACACCACTGACACAACACCACTGACACGGCACCACTGACACAACACCACTGACACAACACCACTGACACGACAACACTGACACGACACCACTGACACAATACCACTGACACAACGCCACTAACATGACATCACTGACACGACACCACTGACACGACACCACTGACACGACACCACTGACACGACAGGAAATAAGAGGAGGTGAAAGGTAAAAAGAACGTGGAACACTACAAAAAAAGTCAAAATACTGAATGAAAAAGCATACACACAAATTCTTCCAAAATCAAAATTATCTCACCCACCATTGGCGCAATCAACATTATTGCGCATTGTGGGTAAATATGTTGTGCGTGTTAATGGGTAAATATATGAGCAATTTCCATCAGGTCTCACCTTATTTAATATACAATTATATTAATTTTATTACGCAGTGTGTTGTTCTCTGTCTGTTGATAGTCAAGATGCATATGGGTTTCAGTCATTCACTCCATTGCGTCCGCGCTCTTCACACTGCACATAATTCACTTATTTTAATGATTGAATGAACCTTATTAAATACGAGTGTGTCACCTATGTCACCTAACTCCTGAAACCTTTAACCTTTAAGCCCTCCAGCACATTAGATTCTGATTTCAATGCTGGCTTGAATCTCTACAAACAGAAACACTGAAAATACAAACACCTACTCGACTTTCAGATTGAAACATTTGTGTGTGTGTGTGTGTGTGTGTGTGTGTGTGTGTGTGTGTGTTTGTATGTGTGTGTGTTTGTATGTGTGTGTGTCTGTGTGTGTGTGTGCGAAACATGGCAAATGCGAACTGCAAACACAAGTACACACGCATACATACACACATACATGTTTACCAGAATTCAACTCTGACTTGCGCATAATTCTACAATCGCACCCAACGCACACACACACACACACACACACACACACACACACACACAAGCACACAGACGCGCACACATTGCGGCAGCGTGTGAATGTGTGACCCTATGACACCTGAGAGCTCATTAGTCGAACGCCACGCCGACATTTGCATACTCACCTGGCGTTCCCACGTGTGACCAGACCCCCCGGCCCCACAGCCCATCCCCAACCCCCATGCACACACACACACGTACACACCTATGGATGAGAGATGTATATGCTATAAGACATATATTAGGTTTGGAATTTTTTTCTGATGTGTGACATTGCAAATCAGACGCTTGCAAGTGAAGCAAAGTTGAAGAGTTGCAGGACTTTGCACAGGTTGCATGATTGCACAGCATATGCAACATCAAAGCGAGGTGGTTCACATTTGTGAGGTGGGCAATAAGCAAAACGTAGAGTAAAATTTTGATCTGATGTTTCAGGAGCGACTACACACATACACACAAACATACACAGACAGAAAGTATGTACGTAGCCAGATACACCAGCGGCGTTCCAAAAATAATGCCTCTTATTTTTTAACTCCGTCCTAAATAATAGCAAGGGGCTCACATTTTCATCATATCTTGACTTAATTGTTACTAGGATGCCCTGAAAAATTCACTTCTCTACCGCAAATATTTACGGCGTGGTGCTTTGACAAGTCAAGTTTGTCATGGTGACTCGTCACAAGCAGATCGTGCAGATCGTGCATCATTGCATTTCTTCAAGGAAATTCAATTCTTAAGGAAATTGAAATTCTTCAAGGAAAGAAAGCGAATTCACCCATTGACATTCAGCGATGCCTGAAGAAACTCTATGAAGTAGACACATGTGAGTGATCACAGTTAGAAGATGGGTTCGTCGTTTTGATAGCGGTGAAAGTGATGACATGAAAGACGGTCCTAGAAGATGGTACACATCACTTTTCCCTCTAATGATTGTGTCTTGAATTTACTGCTCGACAGTTCGAGTGGTGGCGTTCCAGCGACTGCCTTCTGGACTCTGGCTCCTAGTGGTGACACGACGAACTGTCACCGGTGATGACGCGGTCTTGAACTCCCCAGCATAGCAGAAGGTCAAGCCGAAGGTATCGGCGGGAAAATGGATGTACATCGTCTTCTGTAACCGTCATTCTTGGCATCATTTTCACCACTATCAAAACGACGGACCCATCTCCTAACTGTGCTCATATACAATGTGTCTGTTTCATACAGTTTCGTTAGGCAACAGTGAATGTCAATGGACCTCCACTCTGAATACGCCCTTGACAAGAGACAATAGGACCATATATGTATTATCGACATTTAAAGTGTGTACGACAATCTGTTGATACTACATGACACGCCTCGCTGTGAGCCAAGCATACAACCTGGTAACCTCTGTAGACTCAAGTACGGAGGTGTTGTAATGAACGAACCCTGGCCAGGATTCGAACCGCAAGCCCCTAGCACAGTGGCTGGACAACTAGCAATCGGCAGCAATCAGTTCACGTCTTCATCAGCTTGTTGTCATCGTCACTGCAGCCGCTGACGTCACAAGACGTCGACGTGGTCGCCACGTGACGTGATCGACGAGACTGGCAGGGGGTGGGGCCGCGAGCGAAGCATGGTCTGTGAGCAGGAATGGGGAGGAGATGAGATGAACGACGGGGGTAAATATAAGGGTGTGAGGACGGTCACACCACGACACCCTCACACAACAAGGGGGCCAATACATCACACACACACACATGCATACACGCAGACGTGCATTGGATATCTTAATCATTGGCTAAGCAGCCAGCCCAAGGAAAGAGTGTGGGAATTGTCGCGCATAAGCAGCATGTAAGTGTGTGTGATTGTGTGTGTGTGCGTGTGTGTTTGTCAGGGGTTTACAATCATTCAACGAACGAATGCGTCATCATCCAAGCTACGCTCCGGGAGATAAATACACACACACACACGCGCATACAGACACGGCACGATAGTTCAGTGACGTCAGTGATGTCATGACGTAATTGGTGCCAAGTGAGAAACAATGAAGTTACAATGAACGCAGGAACATAACTGAAAAAATATTCAAACAAACACTGACTGATAGGACACAAGAATGACCAGGAAACTGGGGAATCAAGGGGAAGAAACAAAAACGAAGATAGAAGGAGCAAAGACGAATGAGAAATAGCACACAGAAATCAATGTAAAAATCAAATAAAAAACGATATTAAATAATTCCCCATCAGCATAGCAGCATTTGGCATGCATAGCTTGGAAATTGTGTGCGTGCGTGTGTGCGTATGTGTATGTGCGCGTATGCAAATGCACATAGTACGCATTATGCATAAAGTCATAGGCGACATTGTGGGGGCCCCGCATTGCGCCTGGACAATTGAACACATACACACACACACACACACACACATACAGACCGTACAGGTAAGGACGACAAACCATACATACACATACACACACACATGTTTGTCCGTCTGCAAGTGCGCGCGTGTCTGTCGCTGCGTGTCACCTGTCGATCCACACACGAACATACAAACACACAAACACACACACACACACACACGAACATACACACACACCCGCGTGCCAGTGGAGAGGTGTTCGACAGTGAGTCAATAAGTCACCCGGCGCGTTCAAGTGAGATCACCCAGCGAGATGACGGCCGGGAGATGACGGTGCTTGGACGCCCAGCAGGGGGGCAGCGACTGGAAGACGGGACGGGGAGGGGGGCGCACATACATACAGACAAACACACACACACACAGACAGACAGACATACAGACACACCTGGTGTCAATTGACAGTGTGACAAACGCTTTCCGCAAATGACGTCATAACAGTGCTCGCGCTGCTCCGGCGCAAGGTGTATGTGCGACACACACACATACACACACACACATACATGTGCACAATGATGACACTGATGATGGTGAACAAGACATGAACATACACCCAGGTGGCCAGGTGGTCAGCGAAGGTCGTGCGGTCACGTGACCAACACACAAGCAGACAAACACACAGACACGCAAGCGAGCGCATACACGCACAATGAGTGTGTGTGTGTGTGTGTGTGCGTGTGTGTGCTATTATTGACAACGGCGTCACATGACATTGGCTATTAACACACACACACACACACACACACACATACACGTACATGTGACACACAGACATGAATGGCAAGTGAATTGGGGAGCAAAATGACCAAGGGTGCTGTAAGAACCGTTACACACACACACACATACACACACATACACACACACACACACGTACACAAACCACACACACGTACACATACACATATAAGCACACACGCACACGAATACACAAAAATATAGTAAGTTTTGGTTTATATTTTTATCGAGAGAGAAAAAAGTATGAGAAGCGTCATTCTCAATCAAAAACATTTGCCAAAAAAGTATGAAATTAAAAGATAACACAACACCAGTGAAACACACATACGTACACACACGTACGGTACCAAGACACAAGGCATTTGGCTCCAAGCGAAAAAACACGATGAAACGATACGAATTTCGCGAGCTCACCAAGCAAGCCCACAGCAGCGGTGTGTGTGTGTGTCTGTCTGTATGTATGTATGTATGTGCACGTATGTGTGTGTGTGTGTACGTGAAAGTTGTCAGCGATTCGGCGATTATATTTTTACCCCAATTTCCGCCACACAGCAGAAGAGCAGAACAAATCCTGCACACCAGCAGAAAGCGCTGATCGCTTGAGCAAAAAAACGCGTTGAGTGGCTGCGTAAACCGTGCGAGCCGACACAAAAACGTTCATGCCGAGCAGGCGCGGATCTAGACAGGGGCGGAGGAGGATTGGACGGGTGAGACGAACGAACAGTGCAAGCATACTAGTACAAAAGCCAGCAATGGCGGTGATTGTGACGAAACAAGGTGATAAGGGAAGTGTCAAGCGCCATTGAAATAAATGGCATGATTGCAACCCCGTGAATTTTAATCATCGACAGACACACAGAGAAGAGCAGAAAAATTGAAAGAAAGAACACAATAAAAATGAATCAATGAAACAGAAAAGATGCAATGGTACACTGGCGAAGTCATTTGACATTCAACTCCTACCCCGGGATATTCCCTGGATGCGCGTCTGCAGACGGGACATTGTCACCGAAGATGTTGGCACGCGGCCAAGATTCGCATCTGGCATGAGCAGAGCAGAAAAAGCACAATCTCCCGGACTAGCGACGCCTTATAACCGTCATCACACTCTCAGACACACAGCACTCTCCTACACGTACTTGCGATTACACGCGATTACAAGCCCACATCTAAATAAGCTTATAATTGATAATAACAGACATGTTTCTTTCCCACAGACAGACAGACATGCTTTCTTTCCCACATGCACAGACAAATAGCAACTTAAAGGAAAACTCTAGCTGCCCATGATTGAAATGGATTATTCAATTACAAAAAATGCTACCCCATGCAAAAAATGGATTATTCAATTACAAATACGTTAGTGTGCGAATGTGTGTGTGTGTGTGTGTGTGTATGTGTGTGTATCTCGCGTTGTCAGCACATTCCCTAGTGAAAAAATCAGTACAAAGGCTGAACAAGGCAGTGTTAGTGGCAATTAATTGCGGAATCTGTCCAGAGGTAGAACCCCCGCAGTGAAGTGATACTCCATTTTTTGAGTCCCAAAACGCCGTCACAACACCAAGATTAGTCCACGTCACACGAGATCAAACACGCACACAAACACACACACACACAAACACATACAAACTCGCAGACACATAAACGAGGCTCTTGACGCAAAGGGCATAGCTTATCATCGCGTTTTATTACCACAAACATCAACGTCACTTCCACATCATCCCAGCTGACAACACACACACACACACACACAGACAGACACACACACACACACTAACACACACAGACAGACACACAGACACACACATTACATTACATTATGGAAAAATTTATATAGCGCCCTACACCTAGAGGGTCTCTAAGGCGCTGCACACACACACACACACACACACACACACACACACACACACACACACACACACACACACACACACACACACACACACACACACACACACACACACACACACACACACACACACACACATGATGTTAAATGGAGAAGTGGTGCATCGAGTACAAACAGTGAAATTCTTGGGGGTGTTAATAGATGAATATATCAACTGGAATAATCACATCGACAACCTATGCAAGAATTTATCCATCATTGCCGGCATTATGTATAGGGTTCGTAATAAGCTTAGTACAGAAGCAATGCGGACGATATACTACACTCTATGTTATTCAAAACTTATATATTGTATATCTGTCTGGGGGTGCACTTGGCCTTCGTTTTTGGACAAATTATTCGTTCAACAAAAACGTGTTCTAAAAATAATGTCTTTCAAAAAGAAATATGACTCAGCAGATGATATCTTTAGAAAAGCGAAACTCTTGAAGTTAAGACACATTCACAGATATTTTCTTTTGTTGGATACATTCAGATCGATAAAACATGAAAATGGAATCTTCCATGTTCTGCATCACTCCCAACTGACTAGAAGAAATAACATAAATTTACATGTACCGAACTACCGGACTCAATTATTCCGTAATTCTATTTTATATTTAGGACCCGAAACATGGAATGCTCTTCCCGATTCATTGAAAACACAGGCCTCCTCAATGACAGTTAGCTCCTTCAAGTTCAAAATAAAAAAGTACTTGCTCGATTTGGATCACTGACGTATGATGTTGTACCTCTGCATGATAGCGTGCTGACATGCCGAAAATGTGATTTTTAACATATTCTCGACTCATGTGCAGTGTTGAATTTTTGTCATCGTCATTATTGTCATTGTCAATTCTTTGTCACACTCAATATGTGTGAATGAATTGTATATCGTGTAATATTGTTGTGCCATTAAATCTATATAATATAGCGTGTCATACATCACACATTGTTATATATATATATACTTATTTAACAACCCATATATATAACAATGTTTAATCACTTTATCATATAATCATTATTTAATCACTTGTCAATGTTTCATGTTGGAACAAAAGTATCATTATTACATAAGTCTGCAAAAGAGACAATGTCTCAGCAGACTCTATATCCACTTTCTTTATTTATTGTTGTTATGCTATTTGTTATTTGCTTGTGGAAAAAATACAATTTGAACTTGAACTTGAACTTGAACACACACACACACACAAACACACACACTAACACAAATGCATGCATTCACAAGGTAAAAGATGGAGAGGGAGAGAACAGAGAGAACACACACACACACACAAGAACACACAATGACACGCTCATTCCAGAATCTCTATATGTGGTATATATGTGGTCACATTGGAAAGCACATACACACACACACACACACACACACACACACACACACACACACACACACACACACACACACACACACACACACACACACACAACTAGCGCTGTACAGGATTTAGGACACACAGACGCAGGCAAACAAACATACACATACATAGACACAGCAGGGTACACAGTGAGAAGACAGCTGAGAGGCGCATCATCTGGCCAGCAAGTGACACGCGCTGACAGACCACTGATTCGCTGACAGATACCATGTAGCGGCCCTCTGATCCTGCCTAGAGAGGTCAGGTTAGAAGACCACAGCCTCTACGGGTCCACGTCAGAATAAGCCGCATTCAACCTCTGCTCATAAGCTTCGATTCGCATGAGGAGACCGAAAAAAGGAGCTGATGATGATGGGTGGTGATGCCTTCGGTGTTACCCCATAAAACCCAATAACTGTTATGCCAGTAATGTACGAGTGAATCAATAAAATCGCCATGAATTGTTCAATCAGATAGTTACATTGTCGTGCGTTTTGTGTGTAAGTGTTTCAGCCGCGAGGGTCACTCACACTTGATACGTAGTGGTCACTCACTACGTAGAAACTAGCTAATTTGATTTCCAGGTGTTTATCTCCCCTACAATCCAGTTATCTGAGTGTGCCCTTGCCAAAAGAAACAATAATATTGCACTGAATAACAGCACCAGTATTTGACAGCAGTTTATACAATCATAAACAAGTCATTTCTCATTTGGATAACTTCTCGTTGAGAGAGAAAAAGCAGGTGCACATCAAGGATTCCAAAAAAGAAAAAATACCTGTCTAAAGCAGAATTACTCCCATATACAGTGGAACCTCGACATACGAGATTAATTCGTTCCCGGATCGTGCTCGTATCTCGAATTGCTCGTATCTCGAGCGAAGTTATCCCATAAGAAATAACTGAAAACCAATTAATCCGTTCCTGGCCTCCCAAAAATTTTCAAGTTAACCCTAAATAAATATGAACACATCTTCCTGATTACTACAAACACAAACACTAAACACACAAATTTATTACTAAAACACAAACACAACTGATTGCTAGATAATATGATATTAAAGAAATAAAATGCGAGTTAATTATCAGCACGAACGGAGGTGTATGCGTTTTCAATTATTTTCACTTTCTTTTGCCCTTTTAGCTGGACTCGCAGCACTTTCACTTTCTATAGGTATTTCGAAGAAAAACTTATCCAAGGAGGTTTGTCTCTGCCTCCCTTTCAAAATGGTACGGAAATGTGTAAGGCAAGTGTCATTAAAGAGAGCTGCAGCACGACTAGTAGTCACTTTTTCTGGGTGTTTCTTTTCAACGAAAGCAGCAATTTCCTCCCATTTAGCCAATACCTCTCTAATCTCCTTTGTGGACGTCCCCTTCTCCAGCATCTCCTCCTCTTCGCTGCTGATCTCTTGCAACACCTCCGTCTGTTGCATTGCCTGTACTTCCTTCAACTCCTCTGTTGTCATCTCCTCAGCGTGCTCCTGCACAAGCTCGATGATATCCGCCTCATCTTCCTCCAGCCCCATGGATTTTCCGAGGAAAACAATCTCGTCCAGCACCACCTCGGGCCCAGGTTCGACGTCAAGCCCTTCGAAGTCGCTTTCAGGGATACAATCGGGCCACAATTTTTTCCAGACAGAATTCAATGTACGTGTCGTAATGCCCTGCCATGCAGCATCAATCATTTTCAGAGCTATGGCAATGTTTAAATGTTCCTTCCAAAACTCACCAAGGGTCATCTGACTATTGTCAGTGATTTCAAAGCATCGTCGGAACAAATGTTTGGTATACAGTTTTTTGAAGTTTGAGATCACCTGCTGATCCATGGGCTGGAGGATTGAAGTGGTGTTGGGGGGAGGAAAATCGCCCGAATGAACTTGAAATCTTCCAGTATGTCGTCTTCCAGGCCATGGGGGTGTGCGGGAGCGTTGTCTAGAACAAGCAAACATTTCAAGGGAAGGTCATTCTCCTGGAGATATTGCTTCACTGAAGGGCCAAAGACTAGATTTACCCATTCAGTGAAGAACTGCCGGGTCATCCACGCTTTTGCATTTGCCCTCCACATCACCTGTAGCCTCTCTTTCAAGACTTTATGAGTCTTAAATGCGCGCGGGTTCTCTGCATGGTACACCAGCAGTGGCTTTACTTTGCAGTCACCGCTGGCATTAGCACACACTGCTAAGGTTGGACGATCTTTCATTGGCTTGTGGCCCGGCAGTTTTTTCTCCTCAGCGGTGATGAATGTCCTGCGTGGCATTTTCTTCCAAAAAAGGCCCGTCTCGTCGCAGTTAAACACTTGTTGCGGGATATAACCTTCTTCCGAAATTAGTAAAGCGAAGCGGTGTGTAAACTCCTCCGCGTCTTTGGTATCTGCACTCGCTGCTTCGCCATGCCGTATCACAGAGTGGATGCCTGTCCTTTTCTTGAATTTCTCAAACCAGCCATGACTTGCCTTGAAATACACTCCACGTGTACCCGACGATGTCTCACTCTCTGTTGACGCTGCCTCACGTTGTAGGTCCTTGTAGATGGACAGCGCTTTCTCGGAGACGATGCTCTCCGTGACGGTATCTCCTGCCAGCTCCTTGTCACGTATCCACAACAACAGAAGTCTCTCCATCTCGTCATGGATGTCGGTCCTCATTTTGGAAAGAATAGTCACTCCCTTGCTCGGTTTCATAGCTTTTATGGCATCTTTCTGTTTCAATATTGTACAGATCGTGGATGATGACCGATTGTACTGCTTTACGAGATCACTCACACGAACACCACGCTCTTGTTTGTCTATTACCTCTTGCTTCATTTCGATTGACATCATCCTCTTTTTCTTCTCAGAGGACGCCTTTCCATCTCCTTCTTTAGAACTCATGATTAATGTCACATAAAAAGCCACAAAAAGGAGATAAATGCGATAAAACCAACACAACACAAGAGCGCGGGATCAGACCTGTACGGCGGGGAAACACACGTGCTTACTGCTGGGACGAGCGCTGGGCAGGGTTGCCAGGTGTCACGACCGAAAAAAATGACAAACTTGCAACTAAGAAAAGACAAAACGGACAAACAATATTTTGCAAGCCAGGAAAGACTGTCATTGAAATTTTTTTTACAACAAACATGGCAGTCCTGGCGCTAGGTGGCATCTGAAATGCTCGTAACTCGAATTTTCACTCGTATGTAGAGCACGATTTTTGCTCGAAAGACCGCTCGTATCTCGAGTTTCTCGTAAGTAGAGCAGCTCGTATGTCGAGGTTCCACTGTACTTCCAGATTTTCGAGTCACAACAGCTAACTGTTGCAAGCTGATTGGTGTAAACGAGTGACTTATTAGGACCGGCCGAAGACATAGGCAAACTAAGTGGCCGCCTAGTACCCAAGATTGTGGGGTCTTAGCATAGGAATCACATGGAAATATAGATTTTTGTATAACATTGATCATTCCGATTACTATAACATCGGGCACTAAATGATGTGTTCAGCATTGATGAAACGGGTCTATCCTCTAAACCTACTAAGGCCTTCTAAAGGGGAACTCCGAGCAGATGAATACTTGTCTGTGATTATGAAAAGTCTTTCAGAAAAATGCAAGCTGGTAAATAATCCAAGAATACTTTGTGAATAATGAACAATTCAAAATAAAAAGGTTTATTACCATAGCTACAGAGCACACCTCCAAATAGCGGAAACCTCCAAAAAGCGGATTTTTTTCTCGGTCCCTTCGAGTCGGCTAGTTGTAGGGCTGACTGTATGTCGTAATTCATTGGAATCAAGTGAGCCCACATAAAGTTGTATAGCCAATACAGGATTTCTCTTAGCCAATATAGGATTTTGCAAGCTTTGCCACCCCGATATATAGCACTGCCTACGCACTTGTGATGAATATAAAAGATACACACAACGCAGGGAAATACGCAGTACGCAATAAAATACAAATACGCATAACAGAAAAAAATCCGCTAAAAATGTTATAGAAATATGAATGTACGCTGCCTCTGCAAAAACCGACATAAATTGAGCAGAATTGATCAAACAATGCCGATGTTTCAGCGCACAAAGCAGAAGACAGAAAGAGGAATGGAGAAACAAAAGAGGAGTATACAGGGTAAGAGAGCACAATAAACCAACAATAAGTGCTTATATACAACTTGCTTTACACCTCTCCAGATGTCTGACTATAGATTCATAGCAAAGCACATACACACACACACACATACACATACACACAGACACACAAACAGATGTACAAACGCACACACGGCCTGACAGTGCGGCCGAGAAGACAATAGCGAGATGAGAATGCGCAATAATCCTAGCGATTAGCAGCAGTCACATTGTCCAACACACCGACACACACACACACACACACAAACACACACACACACACACATACGATGTGTGCTAATGTCTGTGTGTGTGTGTGTGTGTGTGTGTGTGTGTGCGTCTCAAAAACACAATAGTACTATGCAAACCTTTTGTGTATGTGTGTACTTGTGTGTAGGTGTGTGTATGCGTTCATACGTGTGGTGTGTATGAGTGTGAGTGAGAACTTTTGGAAGCTGCACCGCTATAAGAAGCTTACAACAGACGCAATGTGAGTTTGTGTGCGTGCGTGTGTGTGTGTGTGTGTGTGTGAGTTTGTGTGCGTGTGTGAGTGTGTGTGTGTATGTATATATGGTTCGAGTGGACAACCTCATTGTCTGTGCCAACACAGACACGCACAAAAGTAGCGTTATGAAGAAATAGCTAAAACGAAAATAAATATATAAAAAACCAAAAATCTCGCATTATCGTTTCATTTGAAGACTAATGTGAAGTAAATTAGTCTCATTTTGAAGTTGATAATCTCTATGTTGGATCATGAAGTTGAGCTGAAGTGTTGGATCATGTTGGACCATTCCAATCCTGAAACCTATAATTTGATTTTGAGATTGACTAACATCGTATGGACGTTAATCAGAAATACGTTGATATTGAAATTGTGCAGATATGGAGAAAGCATTTTGGCTGAATACTAGGCGCACAAGCCAGCAGACTAGAACATACATCGGCACAGCACACGAGCACAAACAGCATGACAAGGTGCAGACATGGATGCCCGCCCGCCTCATGATGTCGGGACACGGCATCTCAGACGCCAACACGTCTAATTATCACGCGGCCGACAAACAAGCCGGAAGATTGGCGAGATGTCGGCGAGAAATTATCCAGCAATCAACGATACATCACCAGCAGCAGGCAGGCGTGTTTGAAGCGACCGCCCCACACTACACCACCTCCCCACATGCATTCCTGCTTCTTCACTCCCATTTTCCACCCCTCTTTCTCTACCTTGTCCACCTCACCTTGACTTGTGCTCGAATACGAGCAGATCTCGAGTCATCAAACGAACATACCCACCGCCAGCAGACGACGTCTACAAAGATTGTGGATCAAGGATCAAGGATGGTGGAGAAGCATGAGCATGCCGAGCTGCTTCGATAATTGCCAACATCCTCAATAGACTGCTGATCCTTTCCTGGACATTGCTGCTTGGATAAGCAATGCTCTCTATTTCACTGTGTCACTCACATAATCGTGTCTGTGCGTGTGTATGTGTGTCTGTCTGACAAGCTAGCTACACAAAACATCATCAATAAAGTGTTTCACATCACGACAGGGTCCCATGTTAGCATCCAGCGAAAACTGCCAAGTACCACATCTAACTTGCTACTGACCATTCTAGCGTTCTTATACTGTCTGGAGGTCAGCTCTACATATCCCCTGATGCGCTCAGAGGGTATATAACGTCAACAGACAACACCAACACCAATTTATTATTTTCATTTTTCATGAGCACTTGAATTGTGCATTTTCATCATGCATTCATTCCTTCACTCATTTATTAGGTCATATCCTCATGAACCACACGCTAACAGCGACCTGCAATGATAAACGGTGTTCAAGGGACACCTCAGTCTGTTAGACCATATGACGCACACACAAAAGCGAACTAGCAAGAAAAAATATATGACTAATGATATCCTCGATAATCAACTATACTACAAATATGCACATAATATGCACCGTACATTTAATAATGGGAAAACAATATTGAAGTTCACTCAAACGTTAGAAAATATTCTTGTAAGTTCATAGTGATATCTGATTGTTCTATTGAATCGTCCAATTCCTTCAATTTCATTATTCCGCTAGCGAAAAAGAAAGCATCAGTCATAACATAGTGATTAGCTCTATCATTAACTTCACGAACATCACCGGCTGATGTCATCACACGTCTTACGCGGCGATAACTCGACGAGCATCATAAACCTGTTACTAGGCAGGTGTTAATAAGAAACGTCATAGCAGATTACAAAGTCCACCCAATGACACATACCACATATCAGTCGCATTCCGCCGCAGACAGGGGCATAAGCAGAAATCAATTTGTAAGAAGGCATATTCATTCGTGTCTTCATAGGCTTCCAGATATAGAAGCAAGTGACGGCATAATTAGGATGACCTATTGTTGCAAATGCAACTGTTTCATCGTAGACTCCAACCATCCTGAGAAACCCAGAAATCAATATTTTATTGATCTGAGGTGAGTATTAAAATAGTTATAAATGCAATTTTTTTACTTTAGCGCAACTTTTTCTTTTTTGAGAGCAACTATTTGGGTTTAGGACAAATTTTGAATTTTTAAAACAATTATTCTATAAGAAAAAATAAATTGTGAAGTTGTACAATGCAGCATATGTTCTTGTATTGTCAACACAAAAACGATAATCATGTATCTGGTATGCGTGGGAACATTGTGTCCGTGTGTGGTCTGCGTATGTACGTTCCCATAGACATGATATAGACATAGATATGCAATACTATTGGCATAACAATCTGACTGACATAGGCACGAGCGTTTGTGTTACTGAATTTGAATCTTAATTTCTATATTATTTCAGCAGCTTTATAGCAACTAGAGTGATAAACAGTACTTGCCTATAATTGCCGCATATTCAGATGATGTTCTTATCGGCAAAATTCATTTTGACTCTAGAAGATTTAAGAAAATTAACATTGAGTCAGTCTGTCAATTATTATTGTAGATTTAAACGTCACTACCAGGCATCAGTGCGACAGACTCGACAAACTAGACAAGCATGTGAAACACAATCTTAGCACAACCGCCAATGCTCAAAATGCATTAAGTAGAAACGAAAACGTGAAGACCTCGAAGTGTAGTGCGAAGGAGTAATTTGAAGGCTAAATTTTTATCATCCTTTTATTTCAGATTGGTGATATTTTGGCAAAACAATGAGCTCAACTTTTTAGCGCAATGTTTAGCGATTTTGCTAAACTTTTTAGCGCAACTTTTTGCGATTTTTAGCGCACCAAAATATCACCCTTGTCGCCAGCGAGGTGACAGTTGAAGCTTATGTATGTACCTAGCTAAGCTTGTACCTATTGTAGTAATAATTACTTAATATAAAAAGTCCATTTTTGGCAACAAAAAGTATGTCCTTATAGTTAAGTTGTTTTCATTACCACTTTGACGGATTTTAGTGACATTTCTGCAAATGTTTCAAACAAAGCTTATAGGACTTCTTAGTGCAATTTTTATCGATTTTAGCGCATCAAAAGGTCACCCTAATCATAAGGGAACTCAGCAAATACCAGAGCTTCGATGTATTGTATTTTCTGACCATCCACACCTTCGAAGGGTCTTATAGCCCATTGCTGAAGAGATCTTGCAATACATGTAAATGATATAGATGCAGATGTTAGCATTTTCTGTTTCAAAACATAAATGTACCGAATCGACACGCGTTTAGCGTTATGAATCACGAGGGCATAAATAATTCGTCTATTTATTCGACATGCCAAGTACCCGCTCTTCACTTCCTGCCCTCGCCCACCTGGCTCCGTCACTGAATCCGATCCGTTTTATTAGCGCACCAACAACCAGAACGACGTAATAACCGGTATATCACTGAGTACACCAACATATTCGATCAATTGCCGAAAGTGTCAGTGTTATACAGTGGGTGGCGGATCTTGTATATTCGCACAATCACTGACATCTCCATCAACCACACCATCATCATCCCCATGATGATCACCAGCCGTACAGCTCGTTACTCTAAGACGAACTTGACCTGGTTGAAACCAGTTGGCAAATCCCCAGAAGCGGATGCAGACATTTTCAAAGATGTAGAAGCGCATATGGACCGTATATAGTGGATCTTGCCATGAACTGTATACTGGACAGAAAGGGAAGAGACCATGATCTCCTCTTGAATCCGTCAGTGTAGCCACGGGACTCGACACCTGCACCAACACGAAGACAAACTGCTCAATTGGCCAATACTCGGCAGCAACGACAACCAATCTCCAGGCGCATCTCAGCCTTGAAGCAGACGAAGAAAAAAGCCGTGTTCCCAGCTGTGAGCGTGGTCATTAAGCACAGAAGCCGTACACACGCGACTGCTTCAAGTACGACACACACACACACACACACACACACACACACATCCTGTGAGATTGGAGATCTTCGTCCACCGTCTCACAGGATGTGAGCGCAACCTCTTCCAACCAAGATGACACACAGACACAGACAGGCAGGCAGACACACAAACAGACAGAAAAGCAGATAGACGCCTACTAACGTGCGGGCAAGTGTTAAGCGCGTCAGGTAATCGGTAATTGACATTCCGGGACTGAACAGAGGAATCGAGAGGCTCAACAAAGCTACCATCCAGCAGCCAGCAAAGAGCGAGTGATACATCGCGACCAAGCTGATTTTTGATTGGGCGGTTGGAAGCATGGAAATAACGCCTCATGCAGCTGGAATATTTCACCGGCGATGAATCAAACAAAAACTCACTTTTTTCACAGTGAAGGCCGTCGCCGCTGTCTATTTATCAATGTCTAGCTAATTGCCTCGTTTTCCGACTCACATAAGACTCACAACATGGCTAGATGACTACACTTGAAAACAGCACCTTTACACCTATTGATACAGTATCAGTATTAACACTCAACTGAATGACACCAACAATTACAATGAAGCACAACCGACACTCTAGCGTCGACAGACAAACATACATTCCAGTGGAAATATTCGCTGTCAGTGTTCTCGTGGCCAGCAGGAATTATAACCAGCGTGCGTAATATTGACGAGTGGAAACTGCGCTCATAAAAGCAGGAAATGAAAAAAGGTTGACCTGTTTGTGAATAGCAGAGGAAATTTGCAAGAAGGAAATATCATAAACAGATAATGCATTCTATTGGAGAAATAATTGACAATTGTAAGTATATTTTCTTGGCAGATACAAACAGAAGCAGAAACGAAGCGAAGACGAAATAGAAGTAAAACACCACATACACACATACGCACACAGACATACATACAACGTACGGAAAATGAATGTACATGACACACAAAAGCCTTGCACTGAAAATACGCACAAAGTGTCAAGACCACAGGGGACACCAAATTGAACGGCTGATGAATACTTCCAACAAGAACACAATACACCTCACAGGAGAACAACCGTTCCACGCACACAATAGCAACAACACACACACACACACACACACACATGAAAACAGAGAGAGACACACGGACACACAGACACACAAGCACACAATTCAAACCTGAACTGTTCCACGTACATTGTGAACTGGTGAGAAGTCACCCGATATTCTTGACAAAAAGCTCTCACACACACACACGCACGCAAATACACATGTACATAGAGGAATAACATGGGGAATGAACGGGTGTAGTTAGTTGGAAGTCAAAAAAAGGGGGGGGGGATACGTGGGGGTACGCAGCCGGTAAAAAAATCGCACATTACACGAGTGTACAGTGTACATATAGTATCTGTACAAATGTACTCATCACATAATCAATCAACATTTCGACGACACAATTGCAGCTAGAAAAAGTCCAGTGGGTCTTATCCGCCAATTTGCGTATGCAATTAAAATAATTAATACATATATCAGAAAGTAAATGACAAAAATCAAGGAGAAAAATAAACGTCGTTATTTGAGTTTTTTTTCACTGGCGGATCAAGAGGGGGGGGGGGGCTCAGGGGCTGGAAACCCCAAATGTTTCCATCAACTCCTCACCATCAAAATATTCACTAAGAGGTCAAGAAAAAAGTACCTTTTCTGCAGAAATCACTGATATAAGTATTATCGCAAAGACGTTGCATAATGATGCATGTACATGACTGATCACCCCCAAGATTCAGCCCTCCCAAAATTGCACTGTGGATCCGCCACTGTTTGTTTAGTATAATTTTTTGTTATCATTATCTGATTTCGGCTTTGCCACTCACAATCTAGACAAGTTCAGCGAATTGTGAGTAATTCCTTCACAACAGTGTGAAGGTGTGAAGTTAGTACTTCACAAACAATGTAGAGTAATTCCTTCACAACAGTGTGAAGGTGTGAAGTTAGTATTTCACAAACAATGTAGAGTAATTCCTTCACAACAGTGTGAATGTGTGAAGTTAGTACTTCACAAACAATGTAGAGTACTTCCTTCACAACAGTGTGAAGGTGTGATGTTAGTATTTCACAAACAATGTAGAGTATTTCCTTCACAACAGTGTGAATGTGTGAAGTACTTCACAAACAATGTAGAGTATTTCCTTCACAACAGTGTGAATGTGTAAAGTTAGTATTTCACAAACAATGTAGAGTATTTCCTTCACAACAGTGTGAATGTGTAAAGTTAGTATTTCACAAACAATGTAGAGTATTTCCTTCACAACAGTGTGAATGTGTGAAGTTAGTATTTCACAAACAATGTAGAGTATTTCCTTCACAACAGTGTGAATGTGTGAAGTTAGTATTTCACAAACAATGTAGAGTATTTCCTTCACAACACCCGTCAGTCAGAGTGAAGGGAAAAACTTCATAATACAGCAGACCTGCACATGGGGAAAATTCCCTCTTAGAAGCAGTGGCGGCGCCAAGGGGGGGGGGAACCCAAGAATATGCCAAGCCCCCTCAACGTTTCCTTAGACCCCCTCAGTCCCCATCTAAAAAATCCTGGAACCGCCACTGCTTAGAAGACAAAAGTAAAAAAGAGCCTGATGTACTATTATCCCCGCCGCTGATAAATATACATACATATAACATTTGATGTGGTCGCCACCTATAATTATTGTATCATTATATGTAAACTCCGGCTTATCGCTTATTGCAGTGGTGGATAAAGCTTTCAGACAAGAGGTCACAAACACACACACACACCTACACACACACACCTACACCTACACACACACACACACACACACACACACACACACACACACACACACACACACACACACACACACACACACACACACACACACACACACACACACACACACACACACACACACACACACACACACACACACACACACACACACACACACACACACAAGACAAGGAGTCACATCATAACGTTCACACTGTACCGAGGACCAAACTGCCGTTTAATAAGGAAGTTGGCCGTTGTTCACAAGTTGTTACAGAGCACACAGTGATTATTAACACTCAGCTAAAAGCAGTGGCGGCGCCAGGAGTCTTCAGATGGGGGGCTGAGGGGGGGCTAAGGAAAAAGTTGCGGGGGCTTGGCGAAACATGAAAAGCTACACTCGAACGCTGACTGCATACCATTATAATAAGGGACTGGGGCACACTGATTCAGTCCTCGAACTTTAACCCAAATTACACGGCTTCATTTACAGTGGTAAGAAATTTTAATGTCCATGGCTATGATTTGGGGGGGGGTTGGCATATTGGGGGGCTGGAGCCCCCCCTTGGCTAAAAGGTAGAGCGCCACACTTCACAGTCTTGTAATAAGAGTTCAATGTTCAATGACAGCTTGACAGACATGATTGGATGTTTTGACAGCTTGACGCATTTGACCCGATCATTCATCAATTATCAAATATAACGGCATATAGAGTATTAAATACAAAATTTAAATACTTAATTGCCAAAAACATATAAATAGCGGATAAAATAATATATAGCCGACTCGAAGGGAACGAAAAAATCCGCTATTTGGAAGATTTCGCTATTTGGAGGTGGATTCTGCAGCACCATTTTTCATTGTAAATGGAATATTTTTTCACAAACTATTCGCTCATTATTTACCACTTTGCATCATTCTCAAATAATTCTGCAAAATTTTATCATTACCTCAGAGAATTAGCTGTGATTATTCTCCTATTCAATATTATTATATTCGCCGTGGTTCTGGCATGTTGCAGTTTGCAGGAGAGACCCGTTTCTTCAATGTTGAACACATCATTAGTCTCCGATGCAATAGTAATCGTAATTGTCAATGTTATACGAAGGTATTTGTCTATACCTAATAAAATACCTGTGCAAATGTCTATATATCCGGTGCTAATAAGTCACTGTTCTCTGTCAATCAGCTTGAAACAGTGAACTGTTGTCAGTCGACAAGCTGCAGTCAATATATTACATACATCTTCTATTTAAGAATCACACAGAACCCTCGTTTTATGCTATTTGAAGGTGAGCTGTATGAGTGAGGACCAATATATTATTCCACTATTTGGAGGCTTCTGTTATTCGGTGAAGGTTTGAATACCGCTATTTGTAGGTGTAATTAACACGTTTTTGATAAGATTTTGATCGGGACCAAGGAGATATTTCGCTATCTGGATGATGATATATCTATATATAAGGGCTTACCTCTTGCAGCGGTACTTTAAGTGCCATAATATTCGTGTTGGCAATGACAGAGCCATAATTGGTGTAGTTCAACCAGCTGCATACACACACAAACACACAGGCATACACACACATTACATTACATTACATTAAGACATTTATATCGCGCTTTTCACCCGAGGGTCTCAAAAGCGCTCACACACACACACACACACACACACACACACACACACACACACACACTCAAGCACAAGAGTCATACACATACACAATCACGAACATACACAATCACCTACATACACACACACACACACACACACACACACACACACACACACACACAAAACAAACAAGTACATATACGCACAAACACAAACATACACTCACGTTTACATACTCAGAAACACAAAAATACACACGCACACACACATACATATTGGATAAGATAGTACAGCAGACATAAAGCACATAAGACAACACAACATACAACACATTAAGACAACACAGCAGGCATACAACGACATACACTCAGATTGACAAATCACAACATAAATGACACACAAATACAAACCAGAAAACACACAATAACAGACACAAAAAGACATACACTAAAACAAATAGACAGAGAACACAACACATCAGACACACAAACACAGATAACAGAGCTCAACACAACAACACACAGAGAACATACAATAGAGAAACATACATACACAAGAACGGAAAACACACGCATGAAGCACATACACAAAGAAGACAGAATTAGGAAACAATCAGACCTTATATTCAGTACTAATATATACAATATTATTAAGACAGTAGTAAGACTTAGTGAGAAAGAAATTATTAGTATGTTTTTTGAAAATAGATAGAGATTTGATTGAGCGTATTGAGGGAGATAGCCTATTGTAGATACGAGGTCCTAAGATAGAGAAACAACGATTGTAGTGAAAATGCCTAGAAGGAAAGGAAGGTTCAACTAGTAGAAAAGGATCGTTAGAAGACCTAAGAGAAAGAGATGAGGTTTTATAAGAGAGGAGGTCAAACAGATACGCAGGCTTACAAAGATGAAAAAGACAGACACAGACACAGACACACACACACACACACACAAACACACAGGCATACACACACAGGCACACAGACAGGCATACACACACAGATATATACACACATACACATACATGCACGAGCATACACACACACGCAATTATAAGGTTGATTATTGTTATTATTATTAATTACAGGTAAATCCAGTAGCATGGGGGAAGAGCGCAGTAGCACTATTATCATCCTGCAGTTTCCCCATGTACCGGAAGCGTCCAAAAGATCCTTAGAGAAAAAGAGAGTTCGAAAAGTAAGGAATTCTAGAGAGTTCCAAAAGAATTAATAACAATAAATAATAAGCCATCATCCGATAACACTGTATAATGTCACTTCGCCCAGTCTCCTCAATAAATAATAACAATCAACAATAAATAAATATGTTATTCTATAAATATCAACCATCAATAAATATGAATAAATTAGGATAAATAAGAATAGATAACAATCAACAGATGAGAGTAATGGGGTGATAGGGTGACACATACCGATCAGGCAGTTTGGACATGTTGCAGGCGTGTTGCAATGGCGGCGGCTGGTGTGCAATCTGCAATACCTGCAATGCAATAAAGTTTTCTGCAGTACAAAATGAAAGTGGATCAAACCAAGAGAGGATTTTTTAAGATTCGCCCTTTCTTTTGTCTAACTTGCAATGTTTTCCAGTTCACTATACACCTGTGCTTCTTAACCTGTGAGAAATACTCCACTGGTGGGGAATGGAAGAGCTGCCAAGTGGGACGCTAAAGGTCGGATAGAACAGGACATCTACCGTATATTTCGGCGTATAAGACGACCCTTAGAGTAAAAAAATCACCCTTAAAAATTGTGGGTCGTCTTATACAACCGATATTAAAGTCAGACCTTGAATTAACCTTGAACTTAAAAATTTGCTCCAATTTTGTACCTCGTCTTAACTGACGGTCGCCTTATACGCCGAAATATACGGTATGTGTGCTTTTATCAATTCCAATTCGTTTATTTTGGTTTCTAATGACCTCTTGACATTTACTTTGATGTAATAACTGAAATTATTGATTTTATCAGCGCTGTTGTGGAAAATGAAGAGATTATTCGTTAAGAAGTGTGGAATCAGAGAAAAAAGGTTAAGAAGCACTGGTTTACACACACTTTCCTCACTACAGCGCTCAATTGCGTCAATAGAAATGTGATTTGGTTCAGCAAATGAGCTAGCTCAGTGGCTGAGGTGCTGAATTCTGGAGTGTCAGAGAGGTTGGCGGTTCGAATCCTGCCCGGCTTAGCTCATTACAACACCTCCATATTCGAGTCTACCGGATGTTAGTCGGCTGTAGAATGGGCGCACAGCGAGGCGCTACATATATTTAGTCTCAACAGACTGGCGTGCATGCTTAAATCATCAATAACACAATAAGAGCGACAATTTGCACAGGCAAGCGAAGCAGATTAGCTGTGTGTTTGGTTGTTGATGTCACGCAGCCTAATTGTTAATACTTGCTGGACTCCGTGGTGTAGTGGTTAATACACCCGCCTCACAAGCGGGAGAATTTCATTGGGCCAATTCTATAATCCAACAGCCCCTGTCCACCCAGCAGTAAATGATGGAGCCAGATATCAGTCATGTGTTGTGCCATGCATTCTGGGGAGGTGGTCCTCTCCAATACGTCTTCCGTCCTTGTGGCGCCATAGCGTGGAGAGGGTCGGTTCTGCGGTGGCAGCGAGCTGCACGGGACACACCTGTGTGTTGATAAGCTTCGGTTTCTTCCCGTGTAGCAGCTGCCACTTAGGCATTTGAACTTTAATTGAAGTCAGGTTGCAAATCTCAGCAGGACTTCCCAGACGTCATATTCCAGTTGACAATACACGCACGCAATATAGCCTAACAGCAGGCCTTATCAATGGTTATACAGATGCCTCTAGGAGCCAGTGATCGAAAACGTATCAAAATAAATAACGTTACAATGTTAACCTAAGTCGATAGTTTGAATAAATCTCCGAATTCAAATCTTCCACCTACGGTGTTGTGTGTACGGATGTACGGTGATGTACGGAATATATGATCAAGATCAGAGTCGTAGTATAGTCTTATGAGGCCTCCCCGAAACATTTTAATTGTGGTCCCCATTTTTCATCAAATACATAATTTTAAACATTAAAATGAGCTTACGACTTTGGGAAAACGCAGTTAAGAGCAGCCCCTCGGCCTCCTGAGGACTTACGGCACTTTTATGCGC